>CAEGAF010135342.1:0-20717 GCA_903067075.1 Micropoecilia bifurca | reverse complement strand
TTTTTTGAGTGTGCGTGAGTTTTTTGTAGTGTGTGAGAGACAAAACCTAGATTTTGTCCTAAACGGCCCCTCATATTCTAACCCTAATTTTAAATACAAGACATCCACAGCACATTCTCTACCCACTATTAATCTGGTTCAAGATCGGAGGGCTGCTGTTGGGCTGCTGCATAGCAGAAACAGAGACACAAAGGACAAAAAAACCCACACACACACACACACACACACACACACACACACACACACACACACACACACACACACACACACACACACACACACTTTAAAGTGGACATTTAGTCTAACTTGCATGTTGTTGGCCTGTGTGACAAAAAAGTTCAATAAAGAAAAGAAAGTTGGGAAAAACATAAGCAATTATTTCAACTCTGGGCTTTCTTACTGCAAGGCAGTAATACTACCTGTGAAGCTCAGTTTGATATTTGTTATCTTAAATTTTAAAGAATTTGTGGAACTGAGAAAAAAATTTATATTTGAAGCTCTAGGCAACATGCAGATTTTTGGGTAACACTTTATTTGAAGGGTTGTGCATAAGACTGACATGGGACTGTCACAAACATGACAAAACACCTGTGATGATCAGGAATGACTCTTCACAAATGATGACTGTTGTCCTGAAGTGTCATTTGGTAAATAATGACACTTTTAATACAAAGGTTTTTAATAGAAACATTGCATTAAAAGTTCATTAAAAGTGTAAAGTTTGCATTATTCCGCAAGTAATGATACTTTTAATACAAAGTTCCATTGAAACTCACATTAAAAGCCAATTAAATGTGTCAGCTTTGTAATAAAAGTGTCATTATTTAGCAGCACACCCTTTGCATCACACTGGCCCTTGAATTCGGTACTTGGAGATTAGATTAGATGTGTAATTTAAGATCTTCAAACTCCTGTAGTCTCAGCTAAGCATAAATGCAATTTCTCTCCAGCCAAGTTCCTCACTTACTTTTTCAAAAGTCCCATTATAAAGAACTTGTTGTCCAAAGTGTTATTACAGCACAAGTTGTTCATTTTCTCCTTTTTATTTATTCATGTCTTTATTTATTGATGTAATGTGGAGTTGCTCCGTATTGATCTGAGGTTTCCTACAGCTGCTGCCAGGTTCTCCGCCATCTTCAGAACGCTGAGGCAGCGCCAGGCCACCGCAAATGGTAACACAATAACCAAAGCCAGTGTTCTCTGTGCCCCGAGCCAGTCACCCTTCTTAAAGTAATTGGTTTACGATTTATTGCAACATACAAATCTTTAACCACTTTGAATCTAATTCTTTGTAATTGTGAACCTTCTCCTCTGTTTGGCCCAGTGGATGATTATGAGGTACAGAGTTTTTAATCATACATTTAGGAAAGGTTTATGTATATACTTTATTAGATTTATTGCTGTAGCTGCTCCATTAAATGCCAGTAACAACATTTTTGTGTGCTTGGACGAGCTGCAGTGTGCAGGAGGCTGAACCTTGTGCCTATTCCAATTGTTGCCAGTGCAAACAATGTTGCTAAGCAGGAGTCAAGTTCAAGAAACTATAAACATGTTCTACACCTGCCCCACTCATGTTAACATAGATAAACATCTACTGATTTTCATCAGCAAACAGTGCTAAAGTGGTACAGCTTAGTGTCAAGTGATAAAAAGGGAACATTTCCAGACTTTTTAGGACACCGATAAGAGCCATAAATCTCATTGTCTATTCTGAGATAAGACGGAAAACTTTCCGTAGCAGAGCAGGAACGAAAAGAACATACTCCAAATGAGGAAAATTCGCATCACCCTGAAGCATGTGGCTGCTCTGTTAGGAGAACCCCAGGTGTGCATAGTGGTAATTCTCTTGACAATTTCCATAGAAACCGCAGCACCACAAGAACCCTCAGTCATTCAGACGAACTGATTAGTTAACACGAATTGAGTTTATGCCACAGTCCTGCTCACTGTAGGACACGAGTCCTCGCCCTGTGAAGTAATTAGTAAGCAGCCCGTTGCTTGCGACATCAGGGGATTAGTGCCATTCAGGCATTTTCATGCCTAATGACAAGCCTGGACTCAGGAAAAATGATGCAGTGTTGTGAAATTGTTTGATTGCTTTAGTGAACCATCAGCCTAAGAGCATCAAATTCTTCAGTGACTCGATATAAAAATCCGTGATTCGCACATTTCTTTCCTCTCAGCACGGGACTTCAGACGACTGCGACTCTCTTTTGGTAGCACTGCATCCTACTCAATGTGCTCATCATGTGTGACAACAGAAAAAACAATAGAATGCTCCTGCTGTTGCACATAAAATTTCTATCCTGTTTTATTTGATTAAGAAATCATGGCAAAACAGACTTCTGAACTTTCTTCCTTAAACTGTCTACAGCATGACAGGTTTTTGTCAGTCATAAAACGTCCATTAAAACTAATTTTACTTCCCTTTTCCTTCAGCCAGGTATTTTTTATAACAGCTGGAAACTGGCAGCACACACTTGTGCCTGTTTAAATATGAATATGAAGCTCTTCTTTTTGGGGAAAGAGGATAGCAAGATTGAGAACTGAGCTTTATAAAAAAAATTCACCTGGAACAGTGATACAACATGCTCTCTCCACTGCCATCAGCTACTGTAACCTGGACACGGAGGTTCAGGGATGATGGAAGTGGGTCAGGTGACCCAGCTGCTTTTACCACAGTTATTATGGCGGTTGAAGCAGAAGGTGTTGAGACTATGCTTGAAATATCACTAGGAATTAAATAATTAAAACATTGTTCATGTTATATTTTCATTGGATGGATTTATTTTCCACATATTGCTGTTTAAAGTACATGTAGGGTTGATGGGTGTGTAGACAGAGATAAATGACCAGTCCTTACAGGATTTAAGAATGGACCTCTTCATTCTATGGAGTCCTGTAATCTTCATCTAACTGTGAAAGAAAGAATAAAATTACATTGTATGATTTTTAAATAATTAAATTGTATTTCATTGCAAGTAAGTGTTTTAGTCAAATTCCAACCAGCAACAATTCTGGGTCTCTCAGCCCTTTTAGTCGGTCTTTAAAGTTGCTTCTCTCTTTGCTTTAATTAGGTCTGAACAGCAAATCCTGCACCATTCTTCTCTGTTTTTTGTAATCACTTCAGGTGTAGTACAAGGCACGCTTAGTAGGGCATTATGCACAGGCGATTTGTTTGACATCAGACTGCATTAATTGATTGGCCACTGATTTATGTCGCTGCATTTATGTCGCTGAGATGATATTTGCAGACTACAAATATCATCTCAATCGCCTCAGTGGATCAGAACAAAATCAGAGAGCTGCACAATGTGGAAGAGTGTTATCATGACCTTAATCTTGAGCAGTGCCAGAAACATATGTGCCAACTTTTGGAGTGAAATCACTGATTTAGCAGCCCTGGAAGTATCGCATCTCTCTGAAGAACAGCAGTTACTGTTAGTAGCCTCGCCAATCTCCAGGAATTGGCAAGGCCAGAAAGTCTATGGAAAGACCTGAAACTTTGTGTTGCCTAGCAACAGTCCCAGATCTAGAAAAAGATCTGTATTCATCAAGTAAAAAGTAGGGTTTTCATTGTATTAAGTGTAAAGAGAAGTAAATTTTTTTTTTACTAGGTACAATGTTGTCTTTAAGATAACTGCATACTTAAGCACAAAATATAGTCAGAAAGTTCATTTTTCCAAAAATGTTTGGTGCTTTCAAAGCACTCTCAGGTCTATTTCTAAATACTCTGAAATGGGAAGTGTATCAATATATAAACTTGCTGGTCTGACAATACAATTCCATCTTTCTCCATATTATTTACTCTAGTTTGCAAATACTACAAAAATATATTTTCACCTTTTTGATTCTCATTGAATTTCACTTTCAAGTGGTGTTCCAGTGCAGTTCGACTTGGAGGAGCGCATACATTTTGACAGCTGAGTTTGACTGGGATGCAAAGAGAACCCTTTCCAAGCAGACTCATCCATCTTTTCATCCAAACTTATTTGACAAACTTGGTAAAGTATTGTCACATTATTGTGAGGATGTTCAAAATTTTACGGTGTTTTCACCCTCCAAATGTTTCTCTGATTAATTTTATACAGAAATCTGTTATCTCTGGATTGCTGCCATATATCTGCAGACAAAAAAACACTATTATTTTGATGCAGTGTGCTTTATTTTCTGTCTGTTGTTGCTTTAGCAAAAGGTTTCACCTCAGATTAGATTCTGGATCTTACTTTCAGACACATTTTGTCTGGGTTCAGAAATTCGCTGCAAGCAGCAGCATTCTTCAATAGCACATTGGAAATTGGATTCCTTTGACAAGGAATTTAGCTTTATTTTGCTCATATCTGTCCTATATTCATGTTCAGACAGAACTGAACAATGAGGTGCCATCACATCATTCAATCTCATTTTAACACATTTTTACCCAGTGGTAAAAAAAACATTATATGCTTTCAGTCAGCAGATGTTTTTCTATTTTCAATTGGTCAGTGACATTCAATGTTGACATTTCATGAGAAATATTGTGTATACGTGAACTATCTTTAGCCACAGCAATTTGCTGTGATTTGTTAGGTGTGGAATTGAGGAAATAAACGTAATTTATTGCCTGAAAATTATAACAAAACAATCTTAAAAAATATGAGGGGGTACAAATAGAAGTAGTTTTCCATTAAAATTATGGAGCCAGGAGTTCTGGAGAAAAGAAATGATTGTAATTATCTCTATCAAAGCTATTACATTTGAAGCTCTCACATTTTCATTATTCACTTTAAAATATTGCATGAGTCGGTTTTTCTTTGCTCCAGCACGATGTGGAAAAAAAAGTCTTGGCTTTAAGATCATGATTTATTTATTTAATCCTGTGTATGCCTGGCAAGAAACAACACTGCAACCACAAAATCATGATAAATCATGCTCTACAATCAGGTCCGTATGTACAGTGAATGGCTGGGCAATGTAACTCGATCATGACACAAATAACGGCAGTGGAGTGTAGTAACAAGCCAAGCTTGATAAAATGCTTGTAAGGTAGATCACAAGCATAAGCAGGCACACTCAAGACAAATAAAGTTGAATTTAATGACAACTAAATGAACACCGCTGATGCCATCACAGAGGGACAACAACTAGGAGTCAAACAGAGAGACGCGCAGAGAACAACAGGAGAATCTGGCAAAGGAGTAGATGGTAGATGGTACCGATATATTGGGAGGAATGATTAATGGAACAATGAACTGGTGAGTCTGATTAAGTGAACATGGAGCAGGTTTCAGGAGATTTGGGGAGAACGGCTACAACAAGAAACCATGGAAACAATTCAAAGAATCACAGGGGAAACAACAGAACATGGTAAAATATAACAAATAAAAAAAACCCAAAAAACAAGTGTTAAAAACTACTTAAAGTCTTATAGTATCAAAGTGTCCCTACGCATCATCTAAGAGATGTGTGAGTGTTCTCAAAGCAAAAACTAAAACTCTTCTCCAGGTTTCATAATCCTGCAAGGGGCTACTGTCAATCTTGACTGATACTGACAAGAACAAGCCAGTCTCATATGTGTTGTGTCATCAACATGTCACCATAGTTTTGGCTGAATTATGTTTAGGACTGTACAGGTTGTCACTCTGAGGGCTGTTCTTTTTGATGTGGGTTGTCACTGCTGCTTGTCTCACCCATCATTTAACCACTAACAGGATTGCAGGGATGCAGCGGTAGCAGCAATACCAAACTGTTATAATATGTGTTTGAAGATGTTTGCTTCGTGTGGCTGACACAATAATGAAATAAAGGCTGTTACAAATGCATGAGCTGATAGATTAACATAAGTTCTCATTGTCCTCCAGTATTTGTCATGTCACAACAGAACCTTGATCTTGTAGCTTAACAGATATGTCACAAGAAAAGAATAAAGAAAAAAGCAAACAGAGCAAAATTTCTGTCTCAGTCTAGCAGGCCCTCTCACCACACTGTCACCATCAGTCCCAAGATCTCCTGCACCGGTACCCTGGACGGCTGCCATTATTTGGATCACTAAATCTGCAGCACAAAGTGAAGCACTAAGTGCTTTCAGTCTGGGAGGCTTCTTAATCAAATCTGGAACTCATGTCTCATAATAAACCTCCAGAATCCCTAACACAATGTAGAGAACCACCACATTTGGTCTCTGCAGTTGGTTGGTGCAGTAAGCACGTGTACCACACAAATGCAACATTGTTTAATACCTAAACAGATGCGTATTTATGTGAGGACTGTGGCTCAGAGGGTAGAGCCGTCGCCTTGGTCAGAGGGTTGTAGGTTAGATTCCAGCTCCCATCCACATGTCGATGTGTCCCCATGTTGCCTGTTGATCTAGGTATTGATGTATAAATATCATCGGAGAAACAGGAGAAACCTACAGCTGGAACAGCAGCTTGTTGAAATATCAAAACAAATCCAAAGTGATTTACACATGACATCTAAAATATGGGTAGTTATTTTTTAATACATTGTAAAAGTTAACATTTTCAAGTGGTCAAATTGTTGAATAATCTATGCATCTGGGCATTATTGAAAAAAAATCTCTCAGTTCTATACATTTAACCTTTATTAAGTTGATGAAGTGATGACCCTATTGGCTGAACAAATCACCAATTTTACGAACAAGAAGTCGAGTCAGGTGCAGTTTCCTATCCAGGTGGTGATGCTCCCGCACAAGATGGTTTGGATAGTATGTGTGTGTAGGAGTATTAGTCCTCTTGTTATCTCAGGTGATAAGAGCACTGCCTGGAGTCCTTTATTATTGTTCCAATGACAAACAACAGATTGGCTCATAATGTCCTAAAAATCACGGAGGCCAAAAAGACTGAAACTGCAAATGAAAGAAAATATAAAGACATAACATGAGGAACACTTTACTGGAACATAAATATGAAGGAACATAATGACTGCAACACGCTTTGTGAAAAGGGAACAAAAGTCAACAGAATGCAGAATAAATGGTATTAACGTTTTCATGCTAACACTAGCAGATAACAGCACAGATCAGATTTCCAGGTGAAACGGCAGAAGATCATTGGCTACTTGGTGTGTTCAGGGTATGACACGGTCATCTGCAAGACAGAAAAAGCTGCCTATGAGCTGAACTTTCCATGTCTGGTTTGTGTCACAGTTGGCCCTCGCTGACAGTTTTTTCAGTTTTACTTGGTGACCACCAGCAGACATGGAGGCTGCAGCTCAGCAAGGTGCAGAGCCGTCCGACTGCCTGGACTTCCCACAGCTCCACTGGCCTGACACATGGCAGACTGTGAGTGAGGCTTTTCTACTCCACTGGTCTCTAAATAGCTCAGATGTACTGAGGGGGAACATTCATGCTGGGATTAAAGCAGTTTACACTTCGTTCCTGCTGAAGAGTGAAGAAACACTTCCTTTTATAGTTGGACGACATCAATAAAGAAGATATAAAGAGGAAGAAAAGATTTTCTTTTATTCTTACTAACAACAACCTCTAGACTCTCTTCTTTGATTTTACAGTTAAATATTTGGCAAGTAATTACACTGATGATTTCTTTTGCTTACTCGTCTTCAACAGACTGAAACTGCTGGATATAAATATGTTCATAACGGAATAGCCTGCAATAAATGACCTATCAAGATGCTGCACTTTAACAAAGTTGCCATTTACTTTGATCCACCACTGCAGTTTTCAACGTCTTATTATTCCCAAAGAGTCTAATCTACATGTGCAGGTCACACATTTTTATTATTCTTTAGCCATGAAGGGCAGGAAGACTCCAAGAGGGCTGATGCAGTAATAATGGCATTTTGCCATTTGGGTCCATCATCTTCAAAGAGCTACTGATACTGAAAATGTCTGCTCATCTGTTTCACTGGAACATCTTTCTAATGGATTCTTCAGACCGTCCAGAAAATAACCACATTCCATCTCTTCGCATAGAGATGTGATTTGATTTGTGTTTTAGAACTTTGTAATTACCGAGAGCATTTGGAGCTTGGCTGTGTCTCCGAATGCTGATTATGGGCCAACAGATCTTTTAAATCATGAGCCGACTTCTAATCTGTAGATTTTGTTTTGTAGCAGACATTATACAGCCGTGTGGGAGGTGAGGAAGAAGTCTTTAAAGTTTTGATCCAACATTGATAGCAGTTTGCACTTTGATTGCACTCCAAGCCTTCTGCAAAGCAAGTTCAACATATCCAGTACATCGTTTATTACGTGGTGTTTGCCAATCTTAACATTCAAGATCTTGGTTGAAGAAGAAATCAGTAATATAATGAAGTAATTAGTGTCAGTGATTAAAATGTTAGGCACCCACTGATGTTTCTCTAATAGTAATGCAACTTTTTTTTCCTGGGGTGGTTTCATGTAGTCTATCTATAACCCCATTATATAAATATAATACATACTGGAGATCCCAGTTGTATCGAGGGTCAAATCTCAGTGGTCAGGGTGTGTTGGAAACATATCTGTCATGTTAGGAGGAAGACGTCTGACCCACAGGAAACAAAGGTAAGTTAATTTATTCACAATATGTTGAAAGATGCAGGAGTTCTCTCCATGGTTCAGGTCGGAGGGTCGTCTGGAGGGAGAGAGACGGATTAATGACTGAGCGAGCTGCGGATGGTTGTTAATTTGATGAAATGGGTTAAATAGGTTTACAGTTCCTGGGAGGCTTCTCAGAGTGAAGAAAGAGGAAGTAGAATCTGGGTGAAAACAATCGATACGTCTGAGGAGAGCCTCTCTGGTCCGAGGAGGCTGAACTGCCAACTGGAACGATCAGTCAGGCAGGTGAGGCTTGGAGTTGCAGGTAAAAGTTCGATTCTGTCTTGGAAACATGCAAGCCCAGCAGAGGGCCATGTGAGTAATCATCCAGCAGAAAGTGGAAGTCCTGCAGCTTCTTAAATCCTCTCAGGGTGATGACCCAACGAGCTGCAGGTGCGCGGCTCTGGTCCAGGCTGCTCCCAGCAGGGAGCCAAATCAGGAGAGACTCAGACTCATGTAGAAACAAACACAGATTCCGACTGGGTAGATGAACCTGGAAGCAGTAGTGGCAGATCGTCAATGGCACGTGGCCCACATGGAGAAAAATAACCAGCAGATAAGGATTCATGTACTTCATAATCCACCACACACAGAATCCCAGCTCCCACGCTCACACATCGCTAATAGAATTAGGATGCTAAGGAGCCAAAGAGAAGCTTGGGAATTCTTCATTATGCTGTTCAGATGCAAGATCTACTTATCAAAGAGATGGACTGCATAATTAGATACTGTTTGCAAAAGGTATGAGCCCATCTGAAGAGGTCTGCTTCAAACACAGACATCCATCTGCCCCCGCAAACCTAAAAATGATAGAATTAACTGATTCTTCTTTTTTCCATCCTCCAGTTGCATAAATCACTATAAACTGGAATGACTGGAAATCCTTATGTCTTCAAACGAGATGACAAATCTTATTGTTCCCTGCGGAATGCCTCAGTCCTTCCCTCACAAATAGAAGAAGGCAGCTTAATCACTTGTGCATGGAAAAATGAGGCTGCACAAATAACCCAACCATAAGTACTGCAACCGGTGGGGCTGTCTTTTTGTCTACAAGAAGCAAGGGGAGTTTTATTCAGCCATCCTTTTTGATTAATTACTTTTCTAGCGCTAAAACGCACATATGCTGTTTCACAGCTAAGAAATATGGGCTCCAAAATCATTTTGGTCAGCTGTGAAAGCTGCCGGGTTCGATTTCCTTATATCAGGACTTTGCAGACATTTTCACACAGCAGAAAGAGAATCAGCAGGTTTATTGTTTTATAAATAGTGGTTCTGCAACTGTGTGTAATAAACAATCAGCAGTGGGTGGAGGGAAAAGAGGATGAGCATTTACAAAAAGCCTTTCTGCTCAAGGCCAATGTAGATTAAATAATGCACTGATGGACATAACAGTTAGAGGAGCTTTAGCAAGATGCAAATAAATTGCTTGCTTTACAAAGAGAATTTCAGAAACAGTTGTGTAGTGCATTCAATTATCAAGCTTATAAGTTTTTTTAATGCAAGGCGTTCTCATGTTTTTCTAAAACTCACAAAAACTGTTCAGCATCAAAACAAAGCCTGCAGTGTTTCACAGAGAGAACATTAAACAATTTGAAATCAAGATTTAATTAGTCTCTTTGATATTCTGTCTTTTGTTAATTTAATTTAGTTTCACAAATCTGCTTAAAGTGCAGTGCAGAAAAATCAAAGAAATATATATTGAAGAGAAAATTACTGAATATTATCAAATTAATGAAATGTTTTTTCTGTCAAGAAATGTTACATACCTTGAGGCTAAACTAGGATGATGTTTAGCGAAGCTTTCAAAAGGATTATTCCCATAACTCCCTAGTTGAACTTTTATGTTTTTATTTTTTTGTGGATTGTGTCACAAATTTGCATATTTGCAAAACAGAAAATAGCTTAAGGTGGTTTATTCATCATAAATGCCTTTAGATGTTAATCTGGAAAACAGATGCAGCCCTATCACAAGTGATTCAGAGCAGCTGTTTTGCTCAATTTCACAGTTGTGTAAATGAAACTAGCTATAGTCGAGACTAACACTGACCATGATTGAAGGCAGCAGACGGCATAATTCAAATGTCCATCCATCCATCCATTTTCTTGCACCCTTGTCCCTTAGTGGGGTCGGGAGTTGCTGGTGCCTATCTCCAGCTGGCGTTCCGGGCGAGAGGCAGGGTTCGCCCTGGACAGGTCGCCAGTCTGTCGCAGTAATTCAAATGTGTATATGCATAAAAACTTTTGTAAAGCACTTGTTTAATAAAACAACAGAGCAGTATTTCCGGACGTTTGTCCTCAACTCACTCTGCCCTGTATGTCTTAGTTGTTTCTTTGCTTTAACACACCTGATTGAGTTGATTATCATTCAGCAAATTGAATGACATTTGTTGTTTGTTTGTCTTCAGAAAGTTTGGAATGATTTTTATCAATCAGGCCCCATGAAACACAAAAAGCAACAAGTCATCCTTTTGCAGCCTCGCTGTTGCCAAAAGTTGTTACTTCCTGTGGAATTTATTGCACCATCTTTGGAATATGACATGGTTACAACTAAATCGCTATCCAGTAATGGAAAATATGTTCTAAGGAGGAGAAACCATAACCAACGGTGAAATAACTGCTGAGTCACTGATTCTGAGGTACAGTTGTTCGCAAAAGTGACATGTATTTTATGTCCTTCTTGCCGTGTCACAGTAAAAGTGTTTTATGTTCAATTATTGAACGATACATATTTCAGCTATAGCGTACCTAACAACTCTGACAGAATTATGATATAATGTAATAGGATCTGAGTGAAAGTGAGAGAGTGTAAGCATGTAAGTGGGAAACATGAGATCTTGATCGTCTCAGATGAGTTAATTTTTATATAAATACAGAAAAAAGGGAAAGTTATCTGCAGGACTTCTCTCCTTCTCTCTCTGAGCCGTCTCTCACCACAGTAGGTGTAAAATAAAGTAAACCTTTCATTTAAAATTCAATTTGCACACAATCTGCCCTTTAAATGAACAAGCATAAACTCGTACTTTTGCCTTAATTAAAGCTGAGGTAATTTAAGAGTGCTCCTGGGAGCCACTTTAAGTTCTTGGCAGTGGCGTTTGTAATAAAAATGTGTCTTCCAACTTCTCAGCAGACATCCAGAGAGAGGTGCATCACTATCTATGTTTTATTAATAATATTATATCAGTAAAATAAAAGTTGGGAATAGGGGTTGTGGTGGAGATAAATATCCTTGCAGAACCAGTCTTGAAAATGTTGCTTTCATCTGTTTCCCCTTTTGTTTGTGTTAATTTCTCAAACGCAGAACTCAGGACGATGAAGGGTCGTCTTCTGCTGTTTTGGACTCTTTTTTTTTATAAAACACTCAAAAGGCATAAACAGTCACCTTATTTAATCCAGTACACAAAATTCTCTTCCCCTCGTCTGGTATAATACATTTGTAATTCATTTATCCGGGGAGAAAATTCAATTGCAACCACTGCAGAAAATTTGGAACACAATAAACAAAGCAACACGCTGACAGAACTGGTCAGAAGGTTAATGCTTCATTGCTGCTGCCTTGCTTCATGCTGCCCTGGATCAGCAAAACACTGAACGGCTGTTTGACACGTGAAAACCAGGTAACAATGATGACACATGCATTTTCTATACTGTAAATGCAGACAAAAACAGTAGATGAATACTTTCATGATGTGATTTTATTGGTTGAAAGAGAACAGTGGTTAGATTTGTACTTTGCTGTCTGATGTTAAAGTCACTGGACATTTAAGCCTAAAGTCAGCAGATGTTGTGAATCAGAAATGACCACTTTACCCAAACAAAGAGCTGCTCAAATTGTGTTTTCACGTTTTCAGCGATGACACAGTCTAACGGAAATGAACACTCGAGGAGAGCGCAGTAAACAGCTCATTTCTATTCATTATGTGTGTTTTCAAATATCATGTTGCTTTAGTTCTGCTGAAAGGTAGAAAGGGGTCATTATACAAACAGGCTCGGTCAGGAACTGTTGTGTCCTTCTGGTAAATTGTTTTGTAAAGTAAAAGGGCTTTGTTTTGTGCTTTCACCAATTTTTGTCAACCTCTTTTCACTAAAGTCTAATAAGTCAAGTGAATAATGTCTAAACCAACAAATATAGTTTGTTTCCTTAGATTCATGAGAGTGATAAAAAGACTAAATTAACCTTTTCAATTAGCTAAAAGTTCCACTTATATTATAGCCCACTGTTGAGAATGTACTTGTAAATCCCCAGAGCTTCATTTTATATCAAACTTGATCAGTTTGTAATGAAATATTTTTTACCATTTTGGCTCCAGGCTCCTTAATCACAAAAACTATTTATGAAGGGCAGGATAGTCTCAACTTGGAAAAAAGATAAATATTTTTGAAATGACCAATAGATGCTCAGTGAATGATAATCAGCCACAAAAAGTCAGAAACAGAAAGTCTGTTGACATGACAACTAATCATGTACAGATCTTTAGGGAAGAATGTCAACAAGAAGATCATTGTTAAAAAAAATAAAATAACTGTATGTAAAATGTTTGCATACCATTGGAGACCTATTTTGAATTTTGGAGTATGTAAAACTACACTTCATTGAGTTTTACTATGTGTAAAAGTACAGCAATACTTTCTGTTCCCAGTTCTGACCATGACTTTCAGAAAACCATCCTTTATTCAGGTGTCCTCTAAAGCCAAGAACACTGAGGGTGGCTAGTCCTGCACAGCAATAAAAAACAATGAGTAAATAAAAGGCCTTGCAGGATACAAAGAGGCAGCAAAAACAACAAACCTTGTGTTCAGAATTCACATAAAAGAAAATAAAGACCCATTTACCAAGAGCCTGATTCAGGCGATGATTAATGCCCCCCTCATCAAAGTAAACCTCCCACGCAGACTCACACACAACAAATTGACTTTTTTGCATAGTTTTTTTGTTTTGTTTTGTTTTTTCAGAGATTTTCTGATGTCAGCGCAGAGTGACAAGGTGACTCATCGGTCGTCCTACAGCAGAACCTACTTATGGTCCCTCACACTTCCTTTAGCACCCAGAGGAGACAGATCCTTCAAAACTGTTGGACCAAGATTGTGTAATGAAAGTCCCACTCTACTTGATGCGTTAAAAAAACCCCACTTAGGACATTTTAGCCTCACTGGACTTCCATGACAATTTGTATTTTCTGATGAATTTCCTAAAAATATCTTTCATTGTGTTTTAAATGCTTTTACTGTTTTAATTGTTTTTTTGGCAACCACAGCTGCCTGTATTTTACCATAAATTAGAGACTTTTTTACAGAGTTGGATCACCAACTGGCCTCATCTTCCCATTGGATTGAATGAGAAGGTATGTTCACACTTTTGACTGACATTAGAAATAAAATGTATTAAAAATGAAAAACAATATGAAGTTAAAACCAACAGACCTGAATATTTGAGTGAACACCATGAAAGGATAAATACCACCATCACCTACAAAAACCTTTACAGAAACATTAAATACTGATAACATCTTAAACCAAGAACAGCAGCAACAGATCAGTCCAGGATGCCTCTCTCTGATCTTCCCACACATCACTCCATACAGACCCTTAGATAGCAACAGGGTCAAGATGCAAGATCACCATCTAAAGATCTGCAATACAATCTAGTCGAAAATCTCAGCAAACATTCCTCATAAATGAATCAACGACTGCAATTTCACCCTGCCGAGAATTTCCTCAAATACTTTTTGTCCATCAGCTGGATGAGTTCCTCACAAACATTTAAGGAGAAGAAGTATTGAATTCCTCTGCCAACATTTCCAGACTTTTCAATTTTATATTTTTAAAATTATGCTGCCTACAGTTCCCATTTCTAATGCCTCCAAACCTGTGACCTTTGTCCATTAAAGGCAAGTCCTCATTCTGCCACATATTTCACAACAGTAGCAATCCTCTGCAGAGCCTGTGTCCAATAATCATACTTGTCAGTAAACCTTTTCCGTCAAAGTTAGCATGAAAGCATGGCTTGTGACTGTGACAACCTTCATATTATGTTTCCAGTGTTGGCATTTCCTTGCTCTCTCCAAATATGTTACATGCAAAACAGAACACACTTCCTTTCAAAGTTGAATAGGTCAGCCATTTTCTGTACACAAGCTCCCTATTATTTAGTTTGTGGTTGAAAAAGTTTTTCGGGGAAAAAAAAAAGAAGGGATACAGAAAAAGTCAACATATTTGTTTTGACATGGCTCTGGTCCAGTTTTTGCCAAGAAAGAACTTGCCTGTTCACCAAAGATGTTCCTCCAGTGACCCAAATCATTGCGATAAAAATCTTCTTCTTCCTGCTTTGGTGCATCCTCTGTTTTCTGCTTTGTGTTCTTCCTGCGCTTCATTTGCCTGATTCTCTCCAGACTCAGCAGTTACCTGTTGCACCACAGGTGACTCTTTAATCAATCAATCAAATTTTATTTGTATAGCACATTTCAGCATTTTAAAGTGTGTTACATAATTAAAATAAAAACAGCATGTGACATTGAATAAACAATGAGAAATTTGAAAAAAAACAACAATCTTTTATTACCTGACTTCAAGAAGTTTGTTAGCCTAGGTGTTTTTCAAAGTACCTCTTTACCATGAAATCCCAAAAGATGTTTCTTTTTTGATAACCACTCTCAAATTTTATGTTCCAAGTTTCCATTTTTGCAGGAGAACACATTAAAATCTTTGAGACATAGATTGGTGAGTTTAAGGTCCAATTTGATTTAGAGCTCACATTAGTGATGCAGACCTCTTCTAAATCAATCATTTGCCCCATATTAGCACAAGGATGATTACCTTTATTAGTAATCAACTTACGTTCATGCTATCAGACCAAAGTTGCAATATTTTGAAAAATTTGATGAGTGTTTGGGCAGTTCCTCTTAAAAAAAGGCAACACTTTTTGCTAGAGTTGCTTCAACAAACCACATACCAAGAGTGACAAATGAATTTCTGTAATATCGTCCATATTTTCCGTAATATGCATCTAAAAGTCAGGAATATTCAGATCTCTGCATACAACTGAACATGTTCAACTCAAGCCTGGACTGAATTATTCCCCACTGATTAACAATTCTTTGAAAAGTTGATGTCTTTGAACATTATTCAGAATTGTTCAGTGGCAATTAAAGCCCTTTGTAGTCTCTCAAGGCAATCATGGTGCATCAAAACTTTTTCAAAACTTTCTTCTCAAAGTAAAACCATAATCCCTTGCAGCGATCACTTTGACCTAAACCGGCCCTGGTTGCACAGGACTCTCACGTTAGTGGGGATGTTGTGACGCACAGGAGGTTTGCTTCTGCAGATCATGTTGTAGCTCCGAGACACAAACACTTTCATAGTGAACAGATGTTGAGTTTCTTTCAATGCAGTACCTGCTTGAGGATGTCTTTCATGAGTTTATTATACTAAATAACGATTGTGAAGGTAACAACCACACTCTTTCAAACACTTTGTTGCGTAAAGTAAACTTTTGCATGGGTAAGATTCCACACAGGATCTATAAACACAGTCGGCCATAGTGGTACCAACAGAAGACATGGCTTTTCCAATCTTTAGCTTTTTACTATTTGCTTACTTTGCACATGAGAGTTTCTGGGCTCATTTTATGTAATGCAGTTATGTAATTTTACATTGACTTGAAACTATGCACAGTGATTACTTTCAAAATGAGAAACTGTTTGACCAATAAGCTGGCAAATTATTTTAAAAAAATGACTAAGGCAGAAAGTCCTAAACAGACTTGAATTAAAGGAATAAGCCAACTGAATTCACAAAATAAAACTTATACCTAATCAAAAACCAGTACTGATCAAAACAGAAGAAGCCCTTTATAAAACAAAGAACTAAAGAAAAGTTAGGTCATTTTGACAAAAGCATCAGATCTGAAAAATAAGCTTGCAGTGCGGGAATCCCATTCCAGCACCTTAAGTGCTGATATCCTGCAACATTTAGATAAATATTGTATCTCTGAAATGTGATGCAGTCAAGTTCATTACAGATGTTCTCCCTCTACGGGTTGCTTTTTCATCTGCAAACTGAGGTGATAATTATATAATCTGAGCAATGAAAACATTAATTCAGTAATGAATGTTTCCTGTTGAAACAGTTTTCACTGCTTACAGCTCTGATTGAAAACAAGGTGCAGTTAATTCTCACAATTTTCTGAATGCAAATTATCTGATATTTACAACATTTCCCCATGGTATTATAAATGGTATTATAAAACAATTATAAAACTGAAATGGAAAATGCGTTTAAATGATTTCTTGGATTTTTATTTTAGGCTCTTTGTTAAGAAATACATTTTAAATGCAATTTTATGGATCATAAAATGGAATAATTAAATAACCATTTTCAAGGTGAAAGATGGAAATAGAAAAAAACATAATTATCTAACTACATCTACTGTTATTAAGTTTTTTCTTTGGAATTTGAAGATAGGGACAGTGTCATTGTGAACTAATCCTTTAAGCCTATAAGAGTGGGTGTGAAAACGTTGTGCTTGGTTATTCGGAGTTTTTGCTACCTGTTCCTCTAATGATTTGCTCCTTTTATGAGTATCAGAATGTCACCGCCTCTCAGAAAGAATAGCCTGCCAACAAGTCCCTCCTTTAAATATCAATGTCCCATGACTTCTATTTAATCAATTGCCGGTAGATTTAGACTGGTGTAATAACAGAGCTAAAAGGATTTGCACATTAACCCGTTGACTTTTGTAAAACAAGAAACATCAATATCTATCTCAAAGTAAGCTCCAGAAATCTTTTTCTGCAGCTTTCTTTTATTGCTGATCAGAGTAGAACGATTCTCACCTGATTTAGGTGATAAGATGTCAAAAAGGAGAAAACACATTAACAAGCTTCTCATTGCTGATTTTTTTTTTACTTCAACAAAAATTGTTATAGAGCTTTTTAACAACAATAAGGTACAATAACAAATACACACTCTGCTCATTAAAGAGATTAATTAAAAGTACTGTATGAAAAAAATGAAAACAAAACAGATGGGGGAGTAAATACAAGTATTTTGTGATGAGTTGCTTGGTACAGCATCACATTTATAAACAATTAGATTAGATTATTTTCAGCAGATGCTAATTAGCACCATACTTATGTGTCACCTTGATGCTGGAGGGAAACATATACTGAAGCTCAAGTTCAATACTTCGATAAAGATTTTAATAATTTTACCATTGAAAGAAGAATGCGTTCACCTAGCTGGCATTTAGGAGAACGCTGCAACGTGATTAAAGCTACAACATGACAAGACTAACAGCAAAACCACAAACAGACTAAAATGCAACTTTGACACAAAATATGAATGTCTTAGAACAAAAGCTTCACTATTTATTTGAAACTGTACTCACGTTTCAACTGTACATGCTCATATTTCAATATGATATTTCAATATCATTAGGAAATATTACGCATCGCCCCTGCTCAACTTATCTCCTGCAACTATTTTAATCTCTGACACTGCATGCTCTTCAAACAGCTATTAATTTCTTCCCACTGACTATCCGTGGTGCTTTTCCCTCTCTGCTCCAATTCAGCCTCTCAGTTAGAAGTGAATTAAAGGGGGAAATTACAGGCTAAATAACACTTCACAGTGGAGGACCACAGTCAATATATGAACACATATAAACTGAAGAGTGGAGTCTCTGGTCTCCATTGTATGTAGGAACAAACCACAATTGCAATACATATTATGTCTCACCTCTTAAGGCTTCAGTTAAGGTCATGAAGTTCTAGACTTAATTTTCCACTGCAGTCTTTTTATGAGGTTTCCGTCTGCTCATTTTTGATGAAGATGAGTTCAGCTAGATTTTAGAAAAGAAAACTTCTTCACACACTACGACTACAACTATGGCCTGATTCTAGATTACAAAATAATTTAAACGTGACTAACTTCAAGTATGAAACAACACATATTAGATTCCACACTGTCATTTTTAATAAACAAAGATAAAGCCAAATTTGAAAAAAAAAAAATAAATAAAACTTTATGTGAAAAACCAGGTCTATGATACATTTCAATAGTTTGTTGAACCACATTTGTGAGCATCCTCTCGAAGAGGCTGCTGTCTAAAGAACAGCAGCCTCTTCTGCACTAAAGTGCAAACATTTCTGCACTAAAGTATGCAGAAATGTTTGGCCACTTTTCTTGAAAGCATTGCTTCATTGCTGATTTTATGTAACTGTCAAACACAAATTACAGCTCTAAAGATAAATGGAAGAACAATTATATATGTTTTTTCATAACCTTTTGGCTGATTCTAGTTTTTTTTGCTTGATGAAAAAAGTGTGGCAGATTCAAAGAATGTTGACTTTCTTTTACTTTAATAACAACAACAAACCCCCTGTTGCTTTAATTGCAGATTCAAATTCCCATAAAATGTAATTTACCTCTGAAATTCATTAACTACAAAGATGCTTTAGGAAATAGCATGCCGTTTAGACTCAGCAAGGAAGTTTTCCTACTGCTGAGACTAGATTAGTGTTATAGGTAAATCCATTACATCTTAAAGAAAACTCAATTATAGATGTAGTGAGGTCGATTCATTATGCAGAACAGACAGATGTCATTACATGGGGGGGGGGCGACACCCAGCCGAAGCAGCGTTTCAACGATGAACAAACCAGAAGAGGGATCGACTGCTTGCTCTAGAGGTGTCTCATCTCTGGTATAATAAGAATTCCTTGTTGTTCATCCATTCTTCATTCATTCCTGATGCTTTTATGATGAACATTTCATCACAACATGATGTGATTTGTAGCTCCGCGCCCCATCACTGGGTTTCTTTCAAGAATAATATGCAGTACATAAAAAGCGTGTAATGATGCCACACTGAGTACAAATATGGAAATTACCTATGGGAACCAGTTGGGGAGCAGATAATCAAAAAAACTTAAACTTGTAACCAAACAAATTGTGCGAAATGAAGCTGCAATTTCACAGAGTTCTGAAAAGAACTGTTAAAAAAAATAAGTGGAAATTAAATAATTTCTGTTGCAAACCAAGGTAATTTATAAAACCAAGTACACCCAAGTTAAAACTAAACCTACAGACCACAACAGAAAACATTGCTATTCTAGGTCTCAGGGTTATACAAGAAATGTCTGTTACTTTTTTTTTTTTTTGCATTTTTTTCTCAGATAATGAGATTTCTGTCTATTCTAAGCTGCTTTCAAAATGAAGAGTTTAAGTAGAACAGTACATACAGTATACATGTCAGACCCAGAAGCAGAAGAAGTGTAGTCTCCTGCACAACTAACAACAATGCAGCAGTGGTTTCTGAATGGCAAGTCAACAACTAGCACTTGTCTCTTCCAGAATCAATTGTAAAGCACATACTGTGGGGAAACCAGCTGACCAAATCAGCTGGAGCCCCACTTCTGTTGCTAGGTGAGGGGCTGGGCTTAGCTGTGGTTGCTAGGTAACCAGGCAGCGCCTGGCTGTACCTCTGCCTCTGATGTAGGCCAATACATAATGGCCTCTGATGTATTCTACATGTATTCTACATCAGAGGCCATTATTGCCATTTCCTGGCAATAAAATATATTACCAGAAAATGGTTGGTTTGTTTTTAAGTGCTTGTCTGTTTCTAGAAAAGGTAGAACCCAAATGGAATTACAAAAATGTGCAAAAAGCAAATCCGAAGCATAAAAGTTTCTTTTAAAATAATCATTTGCATTGTTGGTTATAATATAAAGTGGGGTAGTTTTATTTAAATAATGTTAAAGAAACATTTCTTGAACATTTAATCAAGTCACTGTTGTTGCTCTCCTAAAAACAAGTAATGATGACTTTTGAAGGAAGAGGTTTTCATGGCATAATAACTTCTTGTTATTACACATAAAGACATAAGTTATAAATTGTATGTTTTCTTCTATAACCAGAAACATTGCTGATGAAATGGTAATAATTTACAGTTTAAAGAGAATAAAAAGGTTGAAGAAAGGAAGAAAACATCTGTCTGTTGCAGGACATTTGAGTTCCAGGTTTGCTTTCCAATATTCTAGACATAATGCGGCCTTAATTACCTCCATATGTTCTGTAAAGTACGGTGGCCGAGAGGTGCAAAGCAATACGACATTAAGAAAACACTACGACATTAAGGAAACACTGCGACATTAAGGAAACACTACGACATTAAGAAAACACT
>CAEGAF010135338.1:0-23958 GCA_903067075.1 Micropoecilia bifurca | reverse complement strand
TCCGGTTTCCTCCCACAGCCCAAAAACATGACTGTTAGGTTAATTGATCTGTCTAAATTGTCCCTAGGTGTGAGTGTGTGTGTGCCTGGTTGTTTGTCCTGTATGTCTCTGTGTTGCCCTGTGACAGACTGGCGACCTGTCCGGGGCATACCCCGCCCCTCACCCGGAACGCAAGCTGGAGATAGGCACCAGCAACCCCCGACCCCACCAAGGGACAAGGGTGCAAGAAAATGGATGGATGGACGGACGGATGGATGGATGGATAGATTTCCAGTCAGGATTTATTCTTGCTTAGTTGTGGTTCCAAACAGTAAAACCTGGACCTCATACTGTCAGTAAATCTTTTTGTCTTGAATACTTCAGGCTCACACACAGAGAATTAGTCCTGGAACAGATTCTTTTTCAGGGGCACAACACAGCAGATCCTCAGTCTGACCCCTTCGCCTTCAACACTGTTAGCACTTATCCTACACACGGAGATACCCAAGGCTAAGTGACCTGCATCCTCTCAGCTCTGAATGACATAAGTACCAGAGTAGCCTTGGTTCCTCCAGCCGACCTGAACACACTTCTATAGCAGCTGATGGGAATGCAGGATGCTTCTATTCATCCATCAGAGCTCACAGGGAGTTTCTACCAACACACTCAGCCTGCATCTCCCAAGATAAAGGCCTCTATTAGAAAATGAGTAATATCAGTTGATGGTGGGGTGGCGTTGTGGGAGTGTGGGGGGGTTTGACCTCGGTTTGGTCATATGCCACAGCAGGAGACAAAAGGCTGCATTTGACTAGCGCCTGTGTTACTGGAAGGTTGGTGCCACAGTTGACAGATGCTTTAGGCCGATTGAAAATGGGCTTCAGAGTCAGCCATTTCAGTCTTGTGATCTAATCTGTTACCCATCATGCATCCTGGCTCACTAATGAAAGGCAAGGTCCTATCCATCACAGACAGCTGTGGTAAATGGAATTTTAACCCTCCCATGGCCTCATAGGTGAGAACTCTGAACATGTGCAAAAAGGTCTGAATGATGGACAATGATTTCAGAAGACCTCACAGCAATGGAAAATGAATACAAAGTGAGGAACAACAACCTGCCAAGGCTCAGCTTCCTGTGTGAGGTCTTGGCAGTAAATGATCACGTGTTGTGCCTCTGTTTATGAGACATAGTCATTTTAACTATATTCAATAATAAATGTCTTCATTATTGATCTCCAGCAACATGCTAAGGATGAGTCTCAAGGACCAACGTCTGAATATGTGATTTATTTATCAGGGTTAGTCTGGACTAACCCTGATAGATAATGATTGTTTTTCAATAGAAACATCAGGATCATTCAGGATAATGCAGCAGCTCCTTCCAGTTAGCTTAGTGACCAACATGTCATACATCAGCTTGAAATTACAAAGTGTATTACTGTCATCACATGTCATGTCTACCTCACTCTGCCTTCTTTTGTAGTAGCTGGAAAATGTACATTTGAAACCAGAAGTTTACATACACCATGTACAAAGACACAGTCACCTTTTTTCACCTTTTGTTTCTTCAGTATTTCAAGACAATGTTCTTCACTATTTTCTATTTTATGAAATGCACCAGTCCTTCATGCACAAGTCGCCCCACATGATGCTGCCATACTTCACAGTTCAGTTTGGATAGTAAAACAAATCCACATTTTGGACCAAAACACGTTCATCTCTGGGACACCAAACATGGGTGCTATGATAGCTGGACATTCCCATCATGTCTCAACTTGCACATAATAGTTTGAACAGATGAACATGGCATTCCACAGGATGTACCAGACTGGAGCTACTCAACAAATCTCTTCCTGATATCTGCTGACTTTCCCCAGAAAGCAGTGTGTTCCAGGTGTGGCGTCTAAATACATCCACAGGTCATGGGTTTGATGTGAGATCAACACAAAGCAATGACAACCTAAACAAATAAAACAATAAAAAGTGTGCAATGTCTATTATCACGCCTGAAGATGTAAAATGTCTGAAGACAGTATGGCAAAGCTGAAACGCTGCCAACATATCACCTTCAATGCAGACAGATGTCAGTTTACACAAGGCCCAGGATCTGCCAAGCAGAGCTTCAGTTATGTGGGACTAGATAGATATTGCTGCTATGAGATTCTTACAGAGTGATAACCTGAAGGAACGGTATGACAGAAAACTGGTGTGTTTTTATAATCTGTTTTGAAAACCATGGCAGATTGTGATGTCCGTATCAGTGGTGAAGGCATGGCTCCTAGAGGAGAGTGTGTGCAGAAAGGCGACCCTGAGCTTAGACCTGTCACAGGATGTGATGCAACATTAAACAGCTTGACGTTTTGCTGCTGTTTGAAAGAGACCTGTCATGTGTAACACATGTCCAAGTCTGCTTTTAAGTAAAAACCGTTTGATGTGGTGGTTCCACTTACCTTAAAATGAAAGCAAACATAATTAATACATGACAAATGCTTGGTACTTCATACTTTCCAAAAAGATTTCACTTTCTCTAAATGGTGACAACTGTGGCAGGAGTTCACCCCGCAGTCGGTTAGGTAAGTCATTTCAGTCGCCTTGCCTGCTGGTGGTGATCAGAGGACCCAACAGTCCCAACAAAAAAATATTCCAAACCTGCAGAACACAGGGGATGACTGTCTATTTTTCTGAGCTGTGTGATCCTTGCTAGTTAGGGACATCTTGTTTATTAAGCCATGTCTGACAAAATTTCACTCATGGTCAATTGCTGCACCATTTTAAAAATGTGTTCAACATTTGCATGTTAATTAGATGCAAACAAAACTCAAAGCTATTGCCTTGTCCATGTAGGGAATGAAACCCCTTAGCTAAGTCTGAACTCCTGAGGCAAAGCTACAAAATCTGTTAAGAGTCCTACAAACACAAGCTCTGCTCTAATGCATGGATTTCTTGTCTAAGCCAAAAATAATTCTTAACTTGGGTTCAGTTAAGATTTTTTACTTCTCTGCAGTTTCACTGAATTACAATGAAAGCTTTCATTTGGAAGGCGAGAAGCTTTGGTCTTTCACAGAACTCAATGTCACCTTGTCAAGTTCAGAAGTGGTGCGTCCCAGTGCAGCTAAACCAAAGTCCTTGGTTAATCTCCCAAACAGAGCCAGCAGCCTCTCTGTTTGATACTCCAAGGTTCTTCCTCTCTGTTCCCACCAGCACTCTGTGTCTGAGCTTAAAGCCAACATTAGAGGCTCTGCAGAGCTCCCAGCAGGCATGTGCTGACTCTCTGAGCAACAATGGCAGCAAAAGACAAAACAGGCGGCACATGGTTATCCAGACTGCTGTGACATTATGTTCATTGGCAGGAGAATACTTTGTAATTGTGAAAATTTATGAATAAAAACAGGCATCTTTGAAAGATTAAAAGAGCAATGATGTTCAGAGGGGCTACTTCACATGAAACTCGTTGGTGTGTTTCCTCAGGGCTTTTTCCGTCGAAGCATTCAGAAGAACATGGTGTACACGTGTCACCGGGACAAGAACTGCATCATCAACAAAGTGACAAGGAACCGCTGCCAGTACTGTCGCCTGCAGAAGTGCTTCGCTGTGGGAATGTCCAAAGAGTGTAAGTCTATAACGCAGCTCACTTTATGACACAAGGTTTTTGAAAGGTTTTTGACTTCTGAAAATTCCAGCACTCATGGTGTATATTTGTGAAAACTAGCTTTGACTAGTTTATATCACAAATATTACTTGGAAGCAAAATTGAACCTTAAATATGATGGAAAATGGGAAGAGGAGCTGGCATGTGGAACCAGTATGTGATTTGATTATATATTATACCTGACCCAAATTATGAACGCCCTTGGGTGTCTGTGTGGACTAAAAAATGTTGCTAAAAAAATCCCATTTCATGTTCAGCTGCCTGGAAGATACCGGAAGGTTTTAGATTAAACCTTTGCTGGTATTTGGAATTATTCATTTCATCCGCCTTGACAAAACCTCCAGTTCCATATGAAGAAAAACAACCTCAGACAGAGGTGGCTGGAATAGCAAGGAATTGTGTCCTAGTAAGAGGCAGAGTATTTTTATTCAAGTACAGTAAAAATATACAGGAAAGAACAAAGTACTGCGTAAAAAGACCAATAAAATACAGAACAATTACTCAGATTATACTTGGCTTAGAAGCAATGCTAATAATTTGTGGAGTATTTTTAAGCAAGAAAAAAAAAACAATACTCGCTATAATGGCTAACAGGCGATGTCCTACCCAGTAATATATATCAGTGAAGTCAAGTATGGCAACAAAAAATTTAACACAATGTCTCCTGTGGTGAAACATAAAATATGGTGATGGCAGAGTTTATATTTTTATCTTTATGCATATCATTTTTCCTCAGCTTGTGTTTGTCTATCTCACAAAATCCCAGTGAAATACATTAAAATTTTTGAGACTAACGGGACAAACTTGTGGCTAAATGCAAATATTTTTACCATTAATGGAAGTAGAACAAGTAGATGTATTTGAATGATAATGTTTCAATCGTGCTGGTTTTGATGACATCCAGAATCTTAATGGGACAGCCTTTAGAACTGGTTGAAGCTTTCCGTTTGCTACTGTGGTCTGAGATCTGCACACCAACAGGTTCTGGAGACATTAAACAGTATAAATATTGGGATGAATTGTGGTTTAATTTGATTTGGCTGACTCCAGTTGTGAGGTCCTGGTGTTGCTCAGACTGCCACACACTGAAGGTTGACTGAAAACAGCCACTGTGGATGTTTTTCTGAAGCTGACAATTAAAAATGTCTGCTGTGAAAAAGCAGCTAACGATGTGTCCTCATGCATTAGAATGATGGGACGTTTCCCGCTGAATGGAAATAGACTCGGTACTGTTTAAAACACAAACACGCACACAGATAAATATGCTTCTACTTATATACTGAGGAGAGAGAACAGGGTAATAAATGCAAATGAAGTGTAAAATGTTATGTAGCTTTTCATAGCAATGAAACAACACGTATACAGTACACTTCAAATTATGTTCTATTTTTGAAGGTGGCCTAGATTGGTTCTCTGGTTCTCCTGGTCTTTTTTCACTGCAGTGACTGTATCAGATAAAATATCGAACAGTGAGTGTGAGAGGATTACCAACAGTATCAGTGCATCGCAATGATCCTGCTGTCTTACAGGTTCTGACTCCTGCAGGACTTCCACTCTAGCAGCAACTCTCATGTTTCATTCAGTTCTGTTTTCATTCTGTCTGGTATTTCAACCAGCCTGAAGGAGTTGCATCAGTCACAGAGGATTGTTGGACATCCTGTTGGTTTTAGCTGAGAAACCAACAGGATCAGCTGTTGGTTTCTCAGCTGAAACCAACAATAAACTTGTTCCAGCGTTTCTCAGTCCTGATGCTGTGCATGTGTTAACTTGCAACAAAGCAAAGAGTTACAGTATATTTACAATGCAGCACAAACATGCCAGTCATTTGAGCTTATATTTGTGCTTTATCTTACAGTTGTCTTGGCACATAACTAAATGTGACCTTTGGCCCCAAGACTGGCAGACACATCATGGGTCGAGTGAATAAGTAAAGTAAACGTTTTGTGTCAGGGACAAGGTCACTCTGTGATCTGTATCAAAGGCAATTTGGAGTGAATTCCTAGTGAGCTGCGGTAGGTACACCAACTACTCAAAGTGTTTTATATGGGACTGACATTCGGGGGCGCTCACAACACACACACATATTCATACACACATACACCAGAGGTGTGATGCTGCATATTTTGATATCTTTCTGATGCCAAGTCAATCGCTAATACTGATAGTGATACTTTTTTCTTAGACTTCAGGTCTGTAGGTTTTGTTGTGAATTATTTTTGTTCAAAACTTGACCAGAATTTGGACAAAGTTTATAGCTCTCTATAAAATATTTTAATAACATATTAATACGGCTTATGTGCATTTTTCTAAATAGAGTGCAAGTTGAGAAACTAGGACACAAAAATAAAACATTTCAAAAAGGAACCTTGAGCTAAAGTACTGATCATACATAGTACTGATCCGATACTGATACTAACTTGGCATCAATATTATCAATATTTTAGATCAGTCTACTATTCACAAACCTCATGCTAACCAAATGTTAGCATGAGGTTCGCTGCCATGCTAATATTTGATAGCAGGAAGCTGGAATAAAACTCATGACCTTGCAATTCCTTAACAGTAATAAAATTGCTAGAACAATATTTAGAACATTTTTACATCCTTGCTGAAAACATATACTGTACAATTGGAGTAGAGTTCACAACACTGCAGGAGAGCAATCTGTCACTGTACAGTTTTCACTAATATTTTAAATGATTAAGGAGTATTTTAATATTTCAAACTGTGTAGCACAGTTTATTAGAATAAACAGTTGTTTTAGGAATGTTTCTGTAAGTTCTTATACAAAATCCGCAGTTAATATCTACAGCAAGTAACTAGCATTAAATTATCTTTCTTTGTTTTCCATGTTTATAAAAAAAGTTACAATTTATTTTTCTTTTGTAATGGATGATTAATTTTGTTCTAAAATCTGGAAATAGATTTTAATTTATTTTGTTAACTGGATTAAAACATTTTATTTACTACATATTTAGAAAATAGTTTTTTGCAGCTCTGAGATAAGTTTTATTTTGTCTGGTCTAGCATATGTCGGCTATTAGCTTGCTTAATGCAGGTAGCTGCAAGCATCAGTTTACATTCTACCCTTTATTAAAGAGTTGAGGTTTTTAAATTAAGATTATTAGAAAAGTAAATACATTCTTGGAGTGGCAGAAGACTCACAAGCCAGAAAAATATATGCTCTATTAGTCCTCATCATCAGACCCACAGGCTCATTCTACTAGTGAAAACACAAGTCTCTATCTGTCATAAAGGTGTGGTGGATGGTGATGAGGAGAGACGCTGAGACCCAGGTTATGATGATGATGATTTCATAACAAAGTGCTCAAAAAGAGTCCAGTTCAGTTCAGGCAGCACGGGAGAAGACAAGCCACAGCTAAGTACTGGTAGCAACTGAAACAAAGACTGAGAACGCAAGCTGGGCTAACCAGGACCTAATCAGTTCAACTGGCCAGCTGACTGACAAAGACACGACATACGTTTGACAAGGACCCAACGAGAAACACAGACAACAGGGGAGACTAAATACACACCAGGTAATCAAGGGAACGAGACACAGCTGGGACACAATTAATGGGGAAGAGCAGAGACAGAGACTCACAGGGAACAGGATGACACAGAGAAAACTCAAAAATAAATACACAGAAACACAGATCCTGACACTATATTAATTATCTCAAAGTGTCTACTAGGTGTTCTAGTGTTCTTCACTATTTTCAGTCACTGTCACATGTTAAAATCATGTACTTTCACATTTTATGTCACTCAAGATGAGCAAATCAAGTTATTCACAAACATTTTTACCAGTTTGCTTTTTGGACCTGAGTCCAATCAGGACAGACCGTCTGTCTCAGTCATTCTACTAATGTCTTTTTAAAAAGCTACAATTACACTAAATATTAGATTTCCGTTTACAAACTAAACCCACACTGACTATAAAAGCTCCTTCTCATTTGATTTTGGCACAGTCTTTAAAATCTGAATAAACTGTCAGTTTTCCTGTCAGTTCTGCTCCCTCTGCTATATTGTCATCTATTAAGAGAATGGCACCGTGACAACAGTTTGCATTTCACAGGTTATTGGCATCCTTTGATTGCATCAGCATTTATAGCTCAGGTTCACCTCATGCTTCATTAGCCCTGGTGGGGGGTGTCACTCCTTTCATTTATGCTGTTTCACACCTCAGTGGCGGCATCATAGAAAAGATGATATCTATATATCCTCAGGCTAAACCTCCCACAGGGCCGCTGATGAGAAAGGAGACTTTTCTCCTTGACTGCTGTAGAAGATCAACACCAACTGGATGCCTACTTCAAAGCCTTCTTTCATTCGATGTTTTTATCGCAAAGAGGAGATAGATCACCTCCAGAACTGACTGTTACTGTCCCCAGCAAAACTTTGTAACATTTCTAACACAGTCTGTGTTTCTGCTCTGTGAGCTCAAGGCCTGGCAGCGTCACTGACAGAAGGGACAAATGGAATGTGGACAATTTCAAATTTTGATATGCTGATCCCAATCTTAGCTGATTTTGATTCTTTTACTACATACATTCCAACATATTAAAGTAATTAGATCAATTAATCACTTTTTTATGTTCTTGCTTTAACACCGAAACTGACCAATAAAACGTATCGTAATGCAGAAATGTCCAGAAACTCCTCTAAGCTCTTTAACGGACGATACTTCAGTCTCAATACTGTGGGTTTCTCTGTAGCTTATGAACCTTCTATCGCATTTTCATCAGTAACAGAATCATTGGAACTTTGGCTTATGTTTTGTAGTTTAATCTTTAGTGTGTTCTCTGGGTTTAAAAGACTGAAACCTTTATCGCTTTTAGATTTTAAGAATGTGGTTTTCCTTGTGACCTGGATTCAATTTGCTTTCCTTGTTTCACATGTTTGAGTTTCCCAACTCTTTAGATATTTGCTTTCTACTCGCCCTTCTTCCAGCTGTGCTCTGTTGTTTTTGTTTCCCTGTGGATTTTCTTTTCCTTTCAGTTTTCCCTCAGTTTTTTATTTATCTCCCTGCTTTCTATCATAGTCCCCTTCCATTTTTTCATCCAAATGATTTTATGCTGATAATCAGTCTCCACATCATTTTAAGCCTCCAGTTCCTTCTTGTCAGATTGTGTCTGTCTGATCTTGTGTGTTACACAACCTTTGTTTCCTGGATGCAGCTTTGAACCATCATTTCATTCAGTTTGTGTTGTTACAAGTCTTTCTTAATTGTTTCCTTAAGATGTCATTCAGTGTAAATAATTAGTTCTCAGTGGATCCACCTGGATGAATGTTGCTTTGTCTCTATGTTTGGGTCGGAGTCAGAACACTCTGCTGGTCCAGTTAAGAGTTTAATGGATGATTGCATGGATCTTCACGTGGCCATAAATAAACAATTATGTAATCATCTTTGATTAATTCTGTTCTTCTAAAAAAGTGAATGATGGGTTTCTTTACTGTGACCCTGAATCACCAAATGAAAAGAAATGCAGTTCATTCATCACTGAGTCATTTTTTCAAAACCAAGCTACTGAAATAAATTAACATTTCAATTATTTCTCTAATTCATCGAGTTTCTGTATAATAAATGAATCAAGGAATAGGTGCTGTGTTAAGGTCCAATATGGATATGAAATCAATGAAACAAATTGTTCAAATTTGGTTATTTTGGCATTATTATTTCAATACATTCCACAAGTAGGACAGACAACATCAGCATGCAAGATGAACGGCAGCACCTTTGGTAGGCTGGACGTCCTGCAGCAACTCTCTGCTGGGCCTTCTGACAAAATGTCTCTGTGTGAGAACCATCTGAGTAAAATGGAGCCGCCTGTGGTAAACTCAGTTGACTAGATTGATTTGGAAAGAATCACATCTATGTAAGATCCTACAGTTGACTGTTTAGGTCAAAGGTCAAGCACCAAGCATGAACTCAAAGTAATTGTCTGTAGACCTCATACACTGAATTGTCTTGAGGCAGAAATCCAGAGAAGAATCCAGAAACATTCCTGCTGCTTGGAGGTCCCAGTGAGCTGGACGGTGGAGGAAGTCTGGAACCAGCAGGATCTTCCTGGAGCCGCTGCCTTCAGAACTGAGCCATCAGCTCAGAGCAGAAGGGCTTCAGTCAGGAAGGAGACCAAGAACCTGAGGGTCACTCTGTCAGAGCTGCAGCGTTCCTCTGTGGAGAGAGGAGGAACTTCCAGAAGGACAACACATTCTGTGGCCAGAGAGCCACTCAGTAAAAACGTCACAGCAACCAGTCTGGAGTTCACCAAACAACACCTGAAGGATCTCAGACCAGGACAAACAAGATTCTCTGGTGTGGATCCCAGTAATATTTGAAAGAAACAGGCCTGGCTCATCACCATAGCTACAGTGACACATGGTGGTGGCAGCATTATGATAGGGGGATTTTTTGCAGCAGGAATCAGACCAGTCAGGATGGAGGGAAAGATAAATGCAGCCACGACCAAAGACATGCTGGACAAAAACCCGCTACAGAGCATCCTGACCTCAGACTGCAGCGACAGTTCAACCCAAAAGCACATAATCCAGATCTGAAAGGCTTCAGAACCAATCTGTGAAAATCCTGAAGGGGCCAAACCAGTGTCCAGACACAAATCTGATTGGACATCTTTGGAGAGAGGTGAACATGGCTGACAGACGTGTCCATCCAACCTGATGGAGAAGAACAGAGCAAACAGCCACTTCGCAGTGCAACAGGTCCTGGCTACATCAGCCTATCTGCTGTACAGTTCAAACTTCTTTCACACCTCTAAATGTCTCTCAGTCTTCCCTGTTTGCAGTTGCTATGGTACACCTTCTCTCTAGTAGACTATAAAATGGTGTCTCCCCTGCTCTCCTTTGCTTTCCCCTAAGTACCATTAAGCTTAATCTCAACTCTGCTCTGGCAGCAAAGAATTATTGTCATTCCTCGACACCCACCTGGTTGCTGTTGGTGAGCTGCCATGTTAAGTGCTGTGGCAAGCAGCCCGGGTGCCACAGCACTCCAGATAGATGGTGTTTATTTACCGCTGCATCTGTTTACTTGCCCTGTGCAGAGCTTGGCAGCAGGCAGATGGCTGCTGGCAGCTCCTCACAACGACCACCAGCCATGCACCAAGCGGAGAGGAAGCAAAGTCGGAAACAAAGCAGCCATAAAAACTGCAACAAAGAGACGAACAAAAAACAGGGAGCAACCTTACACAGCGGAGGAGAATAGAGACGACACTCCTGAAAAGCTGAGGGGCATCAGATCGTTGTTAGGCACTTCTAGGAAAAGTGTGTTTAGCATCTTGTCAGGAGGCCGGTTGATGAGAACTCTCCAGAAACACCTGACACTCACATTCACAGCTCTGGATCAGAACCTGGCAGCAAACAGCTACATCCTTCAGGTGTCAGCTCACAGCTGAAATCACAACCTGTAATCTTCAGCTCATCCTGGATGCTTGCTCAAAACACAAGAACTAGAGCTAATATGTAACAGCAGCTAAAATGGATTTTCAACTACGAGACCCAGAACAAATTTTTCCTAAAGCTTAATTTGGTAACACTTTATTTGAAACATGAATAAGACATTAACCAACAAATCATTACTGATGTAAATTTGTTATAAAAGTATCACTGATTGCACTTTAAAAATTAAGTAACTTTTTGTTAGAAAAGGTAAAGTTTAAACAGTAATGATTTCTTGGTTGATGTCAAGTTGTCATAGCAAAGACATTTTGAACAATGTCAACTTTGTATTAAAAGTGTCAATTTACCGAATGACGCTTTATGACAACAGTCATAAATATTCATGAAGACTTATTCATGTTCATGACTGGTGTTATGTCATGTTTATGACAGTGTCATGTCAGTCTTATTCAGCCCCTTCAAATAAAGTGTTACCCTTAATTCATTTAAACTTTCACTTCTCCTGACCATCTCCCCTGTAGAACATGATGCTGAACTCCTGCTGCAGCAGTTTGGATCTCAGATCAGCAGCAAAATGTCTGACAGATACATTGATTGTGAAATTATAAGCTGTGATCTTCACCACTAAGAATAAACAAACATTTCTCCGGATTGGAAGTAATATTAACATCTTGGAGCGACTCAGGCAGAGTCCTGATGTCCACCTGATGGAGATATGTGGAGGAAACTAAAGATTAAAGAAATGGCAGGGAGTCCTTCCATCTTCAAAGACTAGGAACTCATCACCAAGGGTAAATAAATCAAAATAACTAAACATGCAACAAGCTGCTCAGCAACTACAGCAAGAGTTTGACTGATGCGCCAGTTTTTGCACAAAATGTATATCAAGACAGTTACATAATTGATCTGAAAATTTATTATTTTCTTTTGGGAGCTGCAAAAGCAAAACAAACGGTGCAGCAGCATCTTGGAGTTTCTTAAAAATCATCAAAAATTCATCATCCGCGAGGATTCAGTTGTTTTTATTTCATAAACTATTTCAGCCCTCCACCCCTCAGACATTGGTGTATTTATATCTGATCTGACTGACTTGTATAGTTGAAATAGTTTGAACTAATTCAAAAAGCTGAGCACTCTCTCTCCATATCATTCCAGCACATCCCAAGATGTTCTACCTCACTCTGAGGAGTCTTGTGGTTAAACAGTCAGATCGTTTGTTTTACTGCAGTAAAACGACTCCGTTTCCTGAAAAAGGTTCTGAAAAAAGGTTATCCAGTATCCAAAGTAATCTTGACAGAGTTCAGTCTTGTAAAGATGTTTTTTTTTTTACTTTTATTATGTTCCAACCACAAAGTGAAGTGGAAAACTGCTTTTGTAGAAATAGAACTTCACTGCCAAAAGTAAGTTCCGTTCAGGCCAGCAGAGAGACATAGTCCCTCCAGTGTGTCCTGGTCTCCCCTCCTCCTGATGGGACATGATCTCCTCACCAGGGAGGCGTCCAGGAGGCATCCTGACCAGATGTCTGAGTCTCAACTGGCTCCTCTCATTGTGAAGGAGGAGCGGCTCTACTCTGAGTCCCTCCCAGATGACTGCAGAGTCCAGACACCCTGCAGAGAAAAATCATTTCAGCCACTTGTATCCGTGATCTCGTTCTTTCAGTCATGACCGAAAAGCTCATGACCGTAGATGAGGGCCAGAGAAGGCACTTTGCAATTGTTTAAATACAAAGGTAAAATTCTAATAAACATGAATAACAAAATTGTAATTTTTACCTAAAACATATCTTAGATAGCTGAAGTTCTAATTGATTTGAACACATCTCTCAGTCTGTACCTAGCTGTGATTATTTCATGAGATGAGATGGTTGAACATGGAGCTCAGCTGCCATGTGGGTTTATGGTGTCACTGTGGGCTCAGGGAAGGCTGTGCTGATTAGAAGTTGGGGGTCTCTGTGTTGTCTCTAGAGAAAAGCTGCTACCGCTGAATGAAGTCAGAGAATTCAGTACAGGGATTGGAACTGCTGAAAAAAGTCACTGCACAAACTCTCTGCTGCATATGAACACATAAGTGTTTCTTCTGAGAAACAGAGGAATGTGTGAGAAAATCTTTTCAATGAAGGAAAACTGAAAAACAAGTTGAACTAAAGTAGCCTTTATAATATCTACAGTGGTCTTTAGTGAAAATAAATCTAATCTAAATGTAGCTTCAATGTTTACAGGATAACTTTTGCTGTAGTCTCTTGGATTATAGTTGTTTTAAGATGGTAGATATCAGGTTTTGCTTTACCACTGTAAATACACATTACCTTTGACCTCTAGGAAAATATAACTTGGATTATTTAGTCTGTCTCACTGAAATAAAGATCACATGCAAGCACACATGCTTTTATTCTTACATTGCAACATGTTGAAGAGTCCTTACGGCGGGACGTCCTCAAACCAACATGCATGCCCAGCATGAATAGTACAGAATAATGCAAAAATCAGAATGTTCCACCGTCTGTGTATGAAAGTGTTTGGGTGTTACAGAGTAGTGACAAAATGTGACTGACTGGAGGGTTACAGTGTTAACACAAACTGGCGAGATGAGATTTAGGAAGACAGCAGCTTGGTAAATACATCTCACCCCCAGCTGAGGAAATCAATTACCTCTGCACTTCAAGCAAATTACTGGCAGCATTAGCAGATACATCCAAATGATGCATTAAACGAGAAGCCATGAAAATATATAGCTTTTTAACCCCGTGTACAGGGTGCAGAGGGAAGCAGTGGAGCACCAGGCCTGATGTAGAGCCTCTGATCACTGCTTCTGAAATATTTAAGTATTAGATTTATCTCAGTTATAAAAACAACAATTGTGTTTTATTTCCATCTATCCAGAACCGATGCTAGGTCCAATCAAACTAAAATAACTGACTTCTACTAAGGCATATAAGCTTAGAAGAAATTAAGCTCCACCTCATTCAATGTCTTGGTATGTACGCATAATATAATGATAAAGAATAAAGTCATTCATCTAATGAAGTATTTTCCCCCTGGATTTAAAATAATATTAAATCACTACTGAAAAAAAACAATCTGTAAGCAACACTATTACAGAAGTACAGGCCAATGTCCAATCTTCCATTCATCAACAGAATTATTGAAAAAGCTTCACTTCCCAACAATCACCAACTGCCTTACTGTCATTTAGTCTCAGTACTGAGAATGCCCTGGTCAAAGTTTTCAGTGATATCCTTATGAACACAAACTGTGGCAGAACCACAGTTCTGGTTCTGTTGGACCTCAGTGTTGATCATGACATCTGAAATGACTGGAGAGTTGGGTCAGACTCAACTGGTTCCAATCTTACATATAGAACAGGGATTTCTTTGTTTCAATGGGAAACTTCTAATCAAAGTGGACAGAAGTCACATGTGAAGTCACATGAGAGATCCAAGGTTCAACCCTAGGACTCCCATTGGCTCAGGTTTTAATAGGAAATAAGATTAGCTACCATAACTACACGGATGATCGTTATCTACATAATAATGTCACCAGGTGACTCTGAACCCTCCAATCACTGAACAGATGCTTACAACAGATAAATGTGTGGATGTGCCATAACTTTCTCTGAAGGAAAACTGAAGTTATTATCTTGGGACCTAAAGAGGAAAGATTTAGAGTCAACACTCAGCTTCAGTTTTATAGAGAGAAACTAGAGATTAGACTGAAATCAGGGTGTAGTGATGAACTCTGATCTGAACATTTAAAGACACATAAAGACGGTTATAAAGTCGGCCTTCTATCACCTAAAGAACATTTTCAGGATTAGAGAATTAATGTCTCAGCAAAAGAACATTTTGTCCTCTAATCCTGAAAATGTTCTTTACTGCAACAGTAAACAGTGTCTTCACAGGTTTGATAAAAAAAAAAAAAATCATCCTCCAGCTGCAGCTGCTGGAGTTCTGACTAAAACCCGGAAGATAGAGCACACCTCGTTCTAGACCTCTCCAAAAGCAGGAAGCAGAGTATAGAGCAAGGCATTCTGGGTAAATACAACCAAAACAAACATGTAAATCCTTCCACTGAAAGAACAAACTTTAAAATACTGTTGTTAATTTATAAATCCCTGAACGGCTTAGTGCCACAATACATTAAAAATCTGCTGTTTTATCAAACTTCCAGTCCTCTCAGATCTTCTAGTTCTGGTTCTGCTTTGCATCAGAACCAAACATTGAGAAGCAGCATTCAGCTTCTGTGCACAACAAATATGGAAGAAACTTCCAGAAAACTGCAAAACAGCTGAAACACTGAGATCCTTCAGTATACACAATAAACACAGAGGGTCTTTATTGTAAACTAGGGCATAAGATTTGACTGTTGTCTCATCAGACTAGAAAGGTCTCGTGGGAGGCTGAGCTCTTGACAAAAGGCCCGGCTCAGTCATTGTCTCCAGCTCCCCTTGTTAGGATTCCAAAAGTGCAGTGTGCTGCTAAACATGATGATCATGCTGTGTTGAGTAATAAAACCAGGTAATCTCCTGCTGTGACTGACTTCAAAGATCTGCATCTAATGAAGTACCCGGGTCCATGAACTGAACAGACACGCCTGAGCTTTCGATGGAGCTTCCCTCTGCCTCACATGTACAACAGGGAGTCTAGTCATGTTTATCTGGCATTTTACAGCAATGTTTTTTACATAAGGTTATCTTGATCATATTAAGACATTTTGGGTATATATACATATTAAAGGTGAGACGCTTGTTTAGTTATTTCATTTGAACATTGAGCAAGGATACAGGAGCTTTAGTAAGTGCAGTATGACGTCACTCTTTACATTTAGGCTACGTTCACACTGTAGCCTGAGGTGACCCAATTCTGATTTTTTTGTCAAATTTGATTGTTTTCCCATGTCTGTTCACACTTCCAAATAATTGCGATCTGTATGCGATTTACAGTGTGATTAAATTAAATACACCTTTCTCAACAGCCGGGGGCGCACTTTCTCACTTTCTCGGTCTATAATCAGACATTCCAGGGACTTGAATCCATTCCTCTCTCCCTGGCTCCTCCAGACCCGGGCCCCCATCGGCCCGCCCTATAGCTCCGCCCCTGACTCAGTGCTCAGTGTTTAGGGAAATAAACATTTATGCTAATGGTGGAACATAGTTTACGATTTTGAAGTTGCTGTCCGACCAGAGCCAGGACGTTAACAATTTAATCTTCATTACTGTCCGCCATGATTGTTATTTTTCTTCCCACTTGGGCAGAATACGGACATTTGTCGAGTATCAATGATGTTCCGGTCGGTTGGATGCGACCTGGATGTCACGTCACATTTGAATCAGATACGTATCGGATATCCAAGTGGCCTGGATTGGACGCAAAAAACATCTGACTTGTGTTATTCAGATTGTCATGAAAAGATCAGATACAGGTCGCATTACGGCAAGAATAAAAAATGGAATTGGGTCACTTCAGGCTGCAGTGTGAACGCAGCCATGATTAAAAGATTTTCTTAAATTATTATTATTAAGGTATATTTCAAAAATTCTGATACATTTGTGACACAATACACTTTAAATATAAAGTGAGCGTCAGGGATGTGAGCTTTGGAATCTGCCTTGTTAAACGATCTGTGTCCATTTTTGTCTACACGGTCCTCAGTGTCTTCAGTGGATTTTGTGTCATTGCCTTTTATGGTTCTTGGTGCAGCGCCACCACAGGCGAGAGGGAACAGGTTTTTCAAAGGATTTGGTTGGTTCGACACAGTGCAGCATGAAAGCGAACCGCACCATCTGAAAATGTAACAAATGTTGTCATTTTGGTCTCTAATGGAACCGAGTCTACTGGACTATTAAGTGTGAAAATATCCTTAAACTCCCTCTATTGGAGTTCTATTCTATTCTACCACATGCTGGATGTGTTTGACCTTGCGATTATCCTCTCAGGAGATGTTTTACTGTCTTCACTTCCTAAGCTGCACTGTCTGTATAAAAATCTCAGGATTAACCTGAAAGATGTGATTTCTTCTTCTCCAGCTGTTCGGAACGACCGGAATAAGAAGAAGAAGGAAAGTCCAAAGCCAGAACTGGCAGAGAGCTACGAACTGACAGCGGAGCTCGAGACCATCATCGAGAAGATCCGAAAGGCCCATCAAGAAACCTTCCCCTCCCTCTGCCAGCTTGGCAAATACACCACGGTGAGTGTTCAGCCAGCAGAGGCAGACATTCCTCTTCACTGTTGGATCAATGGGGACCTGGGAGTTTTCATTCGTTTACAGTATGTTATCTGACTCATGGAATTGTGCTTCTTGGATCCTGGCTGACAAATTTGCCATCAGCATATTGATAATCAATTTCTTGCAGTTTGCTCTTAATCCCCATTTAATTCAGCTGGAGCCCCCAGTTGTGGAGTTATCACTGTCTGGACAAATCCTACACAGAACCTTTTATTCTTTACCATTAGGAATTGATTGGACATCAAGTGTGATGGAAGGCCAGTGGAAGGGATCATTATATTACTGTAAACATCCTCGCCTCAGGGTTTGTTCCTCCCACTACAGAGTATTAATTTAACCTTTATTTAAACTCAGAACTTGCTGAGACACACAAAAAAGAAAAAATAGTATAGCAAAATAGCATCTTCAGATTCTCTTCAACTCCTCTTCAACTTTTGACAAGTTGGAAAAGTTTGACTGATGCATCAAACCCAGCTTGCATTATTACCATCTTCTATAAATGTACAACTGAGCGAAGCTGGATGTCAAAAATGCTTGTCAAAGCTGGAGATGGCTTTATATTCCACTGATGTGAAACCCCCTAAACACGAGTCCCACCAATGAATGATGGAAAGGCCTGATAGCGAGGGGAAACCAGGGTCTTATAGTCGGACACATCAGAGTCTGAATGTCTCTGAGCGGCAAACTGTATAGAGAAAATATCCAACAAAGCCCTGTGTGGATCTGCTTTCCTTACCCGCCCTGAGGGGCGGCGCTGTGCTGGGTAGAACTGTGAAGAAGATGGAGGTCATGAAACTAACGACCTCAACACCTTGTTATGCCTTGACAGGAAAATGTTTGGAGCTCTAAGATGGCTGATAGCTGAAGAGAAAGTGGCGAGCAGCCGCTGACTGACACGCAGACGCAGCAGCATTGAGACGGAGCTGACAGTCTAATATGCTTGTTTTCCAGCCGACTTACATATAGATTACAGCTGACGGCTGTGAGCCATGATTGGCATCCTGCTCTGTGGTGGGAGGGGCTGGGGGGCGTCTGGGGACTGATTTGGTGATGTTAGTTTGTGAGAAATCTCACACACCTGTCAGTCATTAGGGTTGGGTTGGCCTACTAACTCCACCCTAAACATGTTTATATGAAAATAATCAAATGCAACAGAGGCTCTAATGAGCAATAATGTGTCTCTTATTACAGTGACGAGCTCCATTCAGTCAGTGACAGTAGGTTTCACTGCAGAGCGGTGGAAGTGATGCTAAAGTAGGGCAGTCAGCAGCTTTTAGCTCTCTGCTGAGCGCAGCTGCACGTCGTCTCAGCGACAGTCAGCTTCCATCTTCATAACCATGTATTTCCCCCTTTTCAATACAAACACAAAGCTCCTAATCGCTGTAACCCTTCTTTGCTCCACCCTCATCCGTCTCTCATGAGTCGTTTCTTCCATTTAGCCACGTAAACAGCCTGCATTGAGCTAAACTCCAAGGCTGAAAATAGTCAAACAAAAGAGAAAATTTTGCTTTCCAATGATGATACATAAGCTGGTGTTTGTTGTTTATTGGAGTTGACAGTCAGGCCTCTGATAAAGCTGAAATCTGGATCAGTGGTAATTATGCTTGCTCTCAGGCGTCGAGGAGTTCCTCATTATTTCAAGGGATTGGATCCTGATGCAGCTTTTGACTTCTCCTCAACAGAAACAGAGGAGGAGCTCCGGCTTTTCCGTAGATTAGGTTAAAGCTCCAATTATGTGGTGAAATATTCAAATCCTAGTCTGCGGTGATTTAGGAGTTCACTGGCGGGTTAGCACAGATAGTTCCACAATGAATAACCCTCCGCTGACAGTGATGGTGATGAAAAACGAGCCTGGCACTTTCAAAGACAAACTAAAGCATTAGCCGTCAACGAGGAGGCCGAGCGGCAGCCGCCGTCGCAGAACACGCCTCGGCCTGCAGATATTAGCCACATTACGCTTTGTCCGCTGTCTCCATCCATCTCAGGTGGCGGCTGCCTCCATAGCCGTCCCCCTTTCTGCATGTGTGCACTGGAGCCTGCTGATGTACCTCTTGGTGCTCGTTTCTACACTGCCAGGCTTTTTTTAATGCAGCAACTTGTCTAATTTGTTTGGAGAAATGAACTTAAATGAAATTAGGATTCCCTGGTAACGTCCTTGTTTCCCTCTATTGAATTATGGGACTGGTGTAATTGACTGAGATTGCTAGGTGGGGGGAAGAAGGTTGGAGGAGATTTTTAACAAAGCCTAACGGTAACACCTCGCTGCGCCCGACTCGGCCCTGTTTTTCATTGTGCTTCCCCTCCTCAGCCAGAGGGCACAAGAAGATAAGTTGCTTTAATATCTGCCACTGTCACGTTCTTCACCCTGTCCATTGAGAAACAAACACTCTGTTACCCACTTCGCATCTCCACCTCCTCCCTTCCCATCAAACTGGACGTCAATCAGTGGAATGTGCTGTTGTGTCGACTGCAGCTCGTTGACTGTGATTTAACACAACCCTAATGTGCCTCTCACTTAACCCCTATCATACTTAATGATCTTTTTCTCTCTTAACTGTTTGCTGCCACCCTCTTTCTCCCATTGTCTCTGTGGTGGCCTGACAGTAGATCCTTTGAGTGTGACAGTGTCCAGCAGCTGCCCCAGGGGGACGGATGTACGCAGCTGCCTGTCTCTGCAGTCACTTCACTGGCTGCTGTCCTCCAGCCCCCAGCCTGCTCCATGGGCTGGACCCCACATGCTGATTACACATTGATGTTATATGAGCTTGTCGCTTTTTCCAGTTGCTTCTTCAGTAATATATTTATGATGAACAAAATCTGTTTCAGAGCAACCCTGGCTTGTGGGAGAATGTTCCTGGGGCCATTTTAGTTTGTAGAAGAAATCTAAATTTTGACAGGAAATTACTTAAACAGGCAGGGTTATGTAAAGTTCTGGGGTTTCTTTGTTTTATATCAGGTTATGATGTTATTCCCTCATCACAAATGTGGCTGGAGTGCTGCCTTGTTACTTTCATCCATGTTTGAGGAATCATTTATCACCCATGGCAACCGTTGAGCTGTTCAAAACGCCTGGCTGCACCTAGCTCCACCTTCGAGGCGCAGCTCCTCCCCAGAGCTGCAGTTAGAGATCAGCAGATGCACAGTGCAGCTTGGTGTTTGCTAATTGCTGCTGGCTAGTCTGAAGGGGCTGAGTTTAGGAGTCAAGGGGAACGGCTGCTTTGTGAGGCAGAAGCTCAGAATCTTGAAAACTGCACCTGGAAGGTGGAGCTAAGTCCAGCCAGGCATTTTGAACAGTTCAATGGTTGCCATGAGAGACTGAGGGATTCCTCAGAAATCCATGAAAGAATCAATATAACACTCCTGGTATGTTTTTGATCAAAGGATGACATTATAACATGATGTGAAGCTAAAAAAAAAAGTATATTTTACTGCTTACCTTTCCCTGCTCATTCCCTGATTTTCTCACTGAACTGTCTGAGAACATTTGGCTTCCACTTTTTTCCTTTTCTTCACTGTAGCTTCGTCATCTCCAGCCTCCCTTCTCGTACTCCTGTATGTGTGTGGACTCTGTGCTGTATAGCTGTACTAATGGCAGCCCCAGCTCACTGCTACCTGTCACTGCTCTGCCTCTGCATCCCGCCCTGCTCACTGACACTGTTTCCCTCATTACCGCAGACTCTTCCACCCATCTCAGTGTTTCTGAGAGCTCGGGTCGTATGGAACCTCTTGACTGTATATTACTATGATGTGGAGAAGAACCATGAGGGCGCAGTGAGCAGATAGTTAGCGGCAGCTCCTTGTCCTGACTCCCTGTGTTTGTATGTTGTAGAACTCGAGTGCAGACCACCGTGTGAGGCTGGACCTGGGCCTGTGGGACAAGTTCAGTGAGCTGGCCACCAAGTGCATTATCAAGATCGTGGAGTTTGCCAAACGAGTGCCTGGCTTTACAGGGCTGACCATCGCTGATCAGATCACACTTCTGAAAGCTGCCTGCCTGGACATACTGGTGTGTGTTCCTGCTTTTATTCTGAAAGAGCACGCTTGTTTATCATCATTTGTTTTTTCTGTTTCAAAGCTGATCTACCAACTTCAAAAAAGTATCTTTTTTGATGCTGAATAGTGATCAAAATTTGCTTTGGTCAATATTAACATTTTATTCCCAAAGGAGTTGGACATGTTCATACACAAATTGGCAACTAACAGTAAAATGTTGCATCAACACAATATAATTGCAATTTCTTTTGGTGCTTGAAACAGTGTAAATGGGGCAGGTCAGGTTTTTGAAGTTGGGTTCTATATTAAGGTTATGACCAATAAAAATGGTTTCTGCAGTAGATCACCCTTAGCCACCTCCACTTGATGAATCTAATAACTGGTGAGAGCAGGCCGGACATCCACCGTCTGCACCTGCTTGTCCTTGGTGTTTATGTCCACTCTGGACAACATCAACACATCTCCATCAACACAGAGACACACAGGACAAACATGCATGCTCACTATTTAGTGCAGTGGTGCCCAAAGTGGGTCCTGGAGGCCCGGCATCCTGCATGTTTTAGTCTCTCCCTGGTTTAACACACCTGGATCAAATGATGGCTCATTAGAAGCCTAAGAAGAACATTGACCTGCTGAAATGGTTGATGTTACCACCAGGGAGAGGACCCACTTTGGGCACCCTTGATTTAGAGAGACCAGTTAGCAGTCATGTTTATGGACTGTGGGAGGAAGTTGTAGTACCATGAGACAACCCACACATACAGACAGACCTCAGGCTGGGATTCAAACCTAGGACCCCTCTTCCTGCAAGAAAACAGCACGACTGACTCCACCATCTCGACTCGAAAACCTTCAGTTGGGGAGTGGTAGACTGTTGACAGTCAAGGTCTTCAGTGTAGATAACCATGAAATACAAAATACAAAGCTGTTTGATGATAAAAAGAGCATTTACATGAACTGCTGTGGCATCTTGTAGGACTTTGCTCTTGGTTCTGCTCTGAATCTTGTATCTGGAATCTAATCACTGTTTATGAAGTAAAATAGATAACAGTTTGCATGACTGTTAGAAAGTCATTTTTTAGCTGTCATACGTTTCTTCATCTATTTGTGTTTCCTGATTGGATCAGACTGACAAATAGCTTTTAATGATGCAACCAATCTAGAAAAGTGGAAATGTCCCTCAAATGTCACTTTGAAATCATTTTTTTCATAACAAAGCAAGAGAAACTTACTTTAACAACAATTATTAGTACAGATTAGCAAGTTTGAACCGCACTTCACAGGGGATTGCACTAGAATGGACTGTATAAACAATGGGATTTAAACTAGACGGCTCTGGTTTTACTGTGATGCCCTGAGGTGACCTTTGCAGGGAACTGCCTTTGTCTGACTGAACGTAACTGAACTGATTAAGGTTTTCGTTCTCCCTCAGTTTGAAACAATCTCATCATTTCTTCAAATATCATCATATTAATTGCTTAGCTCTCCAGAGGAAACGCCATTTGTCATCCAACTCAGCTCCCATCAGGCCTACCTGATTGGGGGTTTGTCTGGGCTGACCAGCCGGAGTCAGACACGTCAGATTACTGACTCAATTCAAAACTTTATGGAGAGTCGATGTCTGTAGTGAGCATTTTCTGTCTAAACTGATTACATTTTTAAGATGGCTTGTGTGTGTGTTATATTGTCACTGATGACCAGTCAGTGGCTCTGTGTTTGTTAATGATAGTGTGTTCTTTATTGAGCACAGATGCGGAAATGTCTGCAGGCTGCTGGGTGATTGTTTGCCATTTAGCAGTTGTTAAGTGAAGCGACATGCTGTAGTAATGGAGCTGCAATAATGAGATGGAAAACGGCAAATGGCTGATTCTCTTCCCCTCTTGTTTCTGTCATGCATACTGGAGTGGGAGGCGGAGGGGGTGGAAGGGGGGGGGGTATTTAACATTCACTGCACAGACGGGGGGAGGAGGGAGAACATATAAACACTGATGACAGGTTTGTTATGCATTTTACATTTTTGACCTCTAGGGCTATATTCTATTTTTAGAAACAATCAAGGTCATTTTTATTATTTTGGATCTGGACATAAAATGCATTATGATATCATTCTGAGATCATAATATATAAGCTGTGTTTATACACTGACATTTTATAATCGTCTTAAGTTCTTTTGTCAGTCATGTCACAAGTATTTACATCATGAACATATACAATAGCTCTATATTAATTAACTTTTCTCGTTTTTTGCTGTCCCAGGTAAATGTATGCATGTGTAGTGCAGTGATGTTAACATCTACTGAAATATTTCTTATCAAGCAAGGAATTGAAATAAATGTACCTAAATCAGGTTGGACATTTCAGAGTGAGACTGGGTTTCTCTGTTATAAGAGAACATGTCTTCCATTTGACAATATGTTTAGTGTCACTTCTGCTCAAAGCGAAATGCAAATATGGGTGAGATTTGTTGAAAAAAGAAAAACTTGAGATCCACATTCCTACAGTGGCCCTGAGGTGCAAACCACTACAACATTAACAAAAACACTACAACGTTAACAAAAACAATACAACGTTAACAAAAACACGACAACATTAACAAAAACACTACAACATTAACAAAAACACTACAACATTAACAAAAACACGTCAACATTAACAAAAACACTACAACATTAACAAAAACACTACAACATTAACAAAAACACT
>CAEGAF010135323.1:0-28667 GCA_903067075.1 Micropoecilia bifurca | reverse complement strand
AGCTGTTTCACTTTAATCAAAACCCTTTCTGTCCAGGATCGAGTGATTAACAAACATGTTTTTATGTTGGTGCAGCAGAAAGACTCTAACCTGGGCTTCACAGAGAACAACCTGGCTTTCTGCTCTTTCGACCTCTTGGTGGCAGGAACAGAAACAACAGCCACCACGTTGCTTTGGGCTTTGCTTTACCTAACAAAATACCCCAAAGTTCAAGGTGAGTGACTTTCTATAGTACCTTTCGAAAGTAACAACACACTTTGTCTCAGATTTTGTGACATGGCAACCACAAACCTTAGGGTACAATGGGTGAGACCAGTGATTTCCAAACTATTTAAGGGCCCGTATGGCTTACAAATAACTGTCTTGCTGAACAATGTGTGTGAGCGAAGGGGCTGGGATGTGGATTCTTAGAGACTCCCTGTTATACTCAGCCCCGGCTCCAGAACAAAGGGGGGAATCAACTTTTTGGGGGGCAAAATGAATCGTAACTCGACATAGACAACAACACCAGTAGCCTACAAGCTACTTGTTAAGAAGCTTAACGTGCTGTATTGATATTAGCTAGTCATCTTTTAGCTGACATTACCTGCATCCAACAGCTTTACTTAACAGTCTGTTAGTTTGGGGGGAAAACTGTGAAAAGTTCTTTGTGTTTTGCTGGTTTGCTGCCATGACTAACACAAACTTGCTTAGCTCTACACAGCAGCATGTCTCCTCTGTCGCACAGGTGTAGGCCAGCGCAAGCCTCGTAGCGCTCGTGTTGCGTTTAAAGGCGGCTCGGAAAAACAAGTTACGACATCTTAACGGATTAAACAGTTTTAACTGCTGATAAAAGTGACAGAGGACACAGATATGGGAAGTGTGGAAGCCCCTACTGTATCAAATTAACAGAGGAATAACAGAGAGTTGGCTATTCTAAGGTAAAGATCCAGCGCATGCAGGGTTCATGATTTTCTTTCATCCAGACGGCTTAACCCCCCCCCCCCCCCCACCGCCCCCCAGGGGGCGCGCCCCACAGTTTGGGAACCTCTGGGTTAGACCAACATAATCTGCGTCACTGAAAATTACATTTAAAAATAATCAGATAAATTTCTGCAAAATAAAATAATTTTAGCAAAGGCAACAAGTCATTCATTTGATTCCGGTTTGTTGGAACCTACATCTCATACCAGCAGGGCCAAAGATCTCCTGGATAAGGGTTATAGACCTCTGCTAAATATAAAGGGCCATTACAAGTTTGTTCTAATGAAAAAGCAACACAAAGACCAGGATACACACCAGTGGTTAGATATGAAGTTGTGGAGAAGTATTAACTTGTTTTTTAATCATACTTTTTGATAACTGAAGAAATAAAAGAAGCTGAATATAACCATATTTAAACATTTCCACTTGTTAAATCACATTCAATAAGAGTAAACTGACCTTTTTACACTGGTCAAAGAGCTGCACCACTGAATACAATATGTGCTTCAAGTGTAATGGAAAGATGCTGAAAATGTTACTTTCCAAAGTCAAAAGGCTCTGCGGAGTTCAGCTGTCTTCTCTCTCAATGATATGAATCAAAATGGAGAAAGGAAATATCTCTCTCTAGTCAAAGCCTAATTCCTCATATTTAAATCCTTTCACAGAGAAAGTCCAATCAGAGATTGACAGAGTGATCGGACAAAGTCGCCTACCTTCCATGGCCGACAGACAGAACCTGCCTTACACTGATGCTGTGATCCATGAGATCCAGAGGATGGGAAACATTGTTCCTCTGAATGGATTCAGGGTCGCTACCAAGGATACAACTCTAGGTGGTTACTTCATACCAAAGGTAAATTCACTGAGCAGTAAACAGTTGATGTATTAAAAAGTGTTTTCTCATCAATAACTGGCTGATATTTTGGATTTTTCAGGGAACACCTTTAATGCCTATGTTGACATCTGTACTGTTTGATAAATCTGAATGGGAAACTCCAGACACCTTCAACCCCGGACACTTCCTGGATGCCAGTGGGAAGTTTGTGAAGAGAGAAGCATTCCTCCCATTCTCTGCAGGTACAGCGCTCTGATATTTATGACCATGTCACTGACTTGTCAGCATGACTAAACTGTCATACCGACATTGTGATTTGTGACATTGTGATCAACCAGTGTTGACCACTGTCACAGTCACTGTCATGGTTTGGTTGTATGGGACGGGTCTTACCAAGATTAAAGAAAAGTTTATAAAACTTTTGATGAAAATATTTTAGTGCTTCACCAAGGTTTTCCAAGAATAACATCATGAATAATAATCTCACTCTTCATATTAAACCTTTGTCCGTCTGTTTGCATTTCAGGGAAACGTGTGTGTCTTGGTGAAGGCCTTGCCAAGATGGAGTTGTTCCTGTTCTTTGTTGGCTTACTGCAGAAGTTCACCTTCTCTGTTCCTGACGGAGTTGAGCTGAGCACTGAAGGAATCACTGGGACGACACGAGTGCCTCATCCCTACAAGCTGTGTGCTAAGGTCCGCTGAGCTGAGGACTTTTCACCAGATCCGGTTTCTGCTCATCAGAGGCCTGACCATAATGATTCTGGCATATCTGCTTGTAAGGACGCATGTTGAGAGGTTCAAATTAATCACCATTAACAACATTATACTTTGCCCAGACTCCAAATAGGACCGAGCAAGAATTTGTCTTAAACAACAGTGTCTCCCTAAAAATAAATCTGAAACTGAAAAAAAATTGTTTGCGAAATATTTGCATCCTCCGTTTCATTGAACAGAGTAAAAAGAACATACCAAATACAGAAATGTGTATATTTATACACAGACTGAATGGATAAACTGTATTGTTGAGGAATTATTTTATAACAACTTGTTTTCACTTTATTATGAGAGCACAATAAATGACTATGCCACAATTATGATGCTGTAATAGAAATGTTCATTTTTAGCCTTATTTCATTTGTGATGGAACTGATATTTTTTACCATTTATTTACTGATTATATCTGCTGTGTTTTTGTATTTCTGCAAGATGTGTTTTTCCATTAAAGAAGTTTCCAGACAATGTTTAGATGTTTCCGTAGCTTTGATAGCAGAAGAGACCTGAAGACATCTTGTGTAAAATGCTTAACCTGGGAATTGTCTTAAAGGAATGACATGTGTGGAATGTAGTTTGTACCCTAGTTTGATCCAGAACCCATGAGTAAATGACAAAGTAGTATTAGAAGTTTCTCCTGAAATCCGTATCTTCTCTCTTTCCTGTCATAAAATCATCCCCTCCAAGAGGTGAGGGCTAGTTCAAAAGGCGGGGGTCAGGATTGTCTCTGTGGTTCATCGGGCAATCAGACTTTGGGTGGGTCTTTTCCTTGCTGTGACCATGTAACGATGTGATGTGACTGCGCTCAGTGAGACGGGTCTTCGAATGCTTTTGACTTTGAATAAAGAAACTTAAAGACAAAGATGAATCTTTCCCTTATTCTTGAAACAGCATCTCATTCTTTGATAAATTACATTTCCATAACAATGCGATTATGTAAGTGAATGATTTTTTTTTTCATTTTGCTGTTAATGTCAGAATAATAAACAGTCTAATTGTACAAATAAATATTTCTTACACATAAAACAAAAAGCTTTCACTTTATCCACCCTTATTTTCAGTAGCATTCACAAGCTTTTCATTCAAGAGGTCTGACAGTTTGCTCATCTATTCAACTTTTTTACAGAGAAGCAACTGCTGCTTCCTGTGCTCTGATCAGAGGTCAACTCCTTCTTTAGTAAAATCTGATCAAGAAGAGCTAACAGGTTCTCAATAAGGGTTATGCCACGGAAAAAGAGGCGGTCCTTGCCTGTTGTCTTTACACAACTAGTAAGGTGGAAATTACGAATTTCATTAGAATCGTTCAAATGGTGACGCAAGCATGATACTTGGTACATGCTTGCGTCATAAAGAGTCGACCTTACACTTGGGTTTTTGTGTGGCTGCTGGTGTGCAAGATGTGTATTAAATTATTTATTAATTATTAGTAGCAGACATTTTTAAGAGAAAACTGTTTCTCTCTAACCACATTAAAAAGAAGCACAATTCTAATTGTGCTTCTTTTGTTGTCAGTCTATAATTGTGATTTTAACATAGCATTCATGATGACTTCAATTCATTTCAACTCATATCTAAGCAACTACTGAACTAAATGATTGTTTGGTGTATGCATACACTATTTGAGTCAGAGAATCCAATGGAGACGTTTTTTCAAAATTTTTAACGACAGGACTGGGGCAGTGATGAGATCTTGCAAAGTTAATAGAGTGATGTCAGCACACTGTGCAATGACCCTGGACCAAGATGAAGACCAGACCAAAGCAATCATGGTGGTACCGTTGGGTACCGTTGACCCATCAGCACTTAGGAGTTGGATGGTTGCTGCTCCTGAGGAAAGTTATTTGGTATCTGTATGAACTCAGCTCACCATGAGCAAACAACGCTGACTTACATTGATGGAGTCAAAAGTCCTTTCCGCAAAAACAGTCAAGAACTTCTCCACACTCACTTGGAGAGAAGTGAGAACTTTTCTGAAGCATTGGCAAGTAATCCTTCTGCGTCAAGAGAAGCAGAACTGACTTCTTCAGGCAAGAATCTGCTCCTATTGAGCAAAGCAGAAGCTTCCAAAGGAGAACTACCAGCTTTTCTCAAAGCTGTTTATCAGAACTCATGAAGCTGGTCTTCAGGGCCTAGAGAAGGGCTCTCATGAGGAAGTGGACAGCTGCCTTTTTGTGTCTGCCAGATGTGCTGCAAAACATTGGAGCGAAGCCATCAGGATCAAGGCGAATAAATATGCATCCCTTGCCTTAGTCATGATGACTTTGCACTGATAGGTGGTGTGGTGGGGGGTTATCTCCAGCAGTCAATGGGTCAGAGGCAGAGTACAACCTCAGCAGATCATCAGTAAATAATTGCTACTTCATATCATGGCTTCAAATCTAAATATTTTACTTTGCTGACATCTGCTGGTTGGTTCCAGTAAAAATTTCAGACATACACTTCACTTAAAGAAATAAGACAAGGTAGAGTTGAATGACCTGCAGTCTCATTATCCTGTTTCTGAAAATTCATGCTAAATGTTTATACCACTGAAATATCATGAAACACAAACAAAAACCAAATCCGTGAAATCCAGCTGACCAAAGCAGATGCACATAACAAATGAGTGAGTAGACTGATACAGTCACACACTTCACATTTACCAGACCTGGAGTCAGCAGGACCAGCCCATCTCAGAACCACGTGGACAGAAATCTTGATAAGCCTTGTTTCTTCCCTCCTCTCCACAGTGTGACAATGTGGCTCTGCAGCTTGTGTCAGTGGTTCAGCCTCAGATGGATGCTGATTTTGATTTTTGCAATCCTAATCGTCGTAAATTTGCTCAACAAAAAGGATCCGCCTCACTTTCCACCAGGACCACCTGCACTTCCTTTCTTTGGGAACATCTTCAGCATTGAATCCAAGCAGCCTCATATTTACCTCACTAAGGTAAAAAAAAAAAAAAAAGAAATAAGAAGCAGAAATAAGAATATATTGGTAATCCAGCATTTTAACACAGTTGTCTGACATAAAAAAATTGCTAATTTTCATAAATGTCTACCATTTCTTACTTTTTTTTAGATATTCTAATACAAAAAATGCAACAAAAAAAATTAACGATTGGTGACAGTGTCATCGACAAATTCACTGCATTAGAGTCACATGCTCCACAATAGAACCCTTCTACTCTGATTCTGCAATCACAGCTTGCTGATGTTTATGGGAATGTGTTCTGCATTCGTCTGGGAAGACACAAAACAGTGTTCTTGTCCGGGTGGAAGACGGTGAAAGAGGCTTTGGTAACACAGGCAGAAAACTTTGCAGACCGGCCTCACAGTCCTATGGCAACCAGAATTTACTCAGGAGACTCAGGTGAGTCAGGCTGGTCAGATTTAGAGTGTCAGGGCAACCAACACTTGAGGGATGTTTGATTTCTTTGCCTTTTCTAGGTGGCCTTTTCTTTAGCAATGGGAAGGTGTGGAGGAGGCAGCGGCGCTTTGCCATGGCCATGTTGCGTACCTTTGGCATCGTCAAGGGCTCCATGGAGACGAACATCTGTCAGGAGAGTCGACACCTGCAGGAGGCGATAGAGCAGGAGGAAGGTTGACAGCAGCGGAAAACAGGCCAGATTTTGCAGAGATACCGTCTTGTAATTAAAGACTTCTGTCTTCCTGCTAGGTAAATCCTTTGACCCGGTGCCACTTCTGAACAACGCTGTGTCCAACATCATCTGCCAGATTGTGTTTGGGAGAAGGTTTGACTACAATGACCAGGACCTCCAGAGCATGCTGAGGAATATGACAGACATAGCCCACCTGGAAGGTTCAATATGGGGCCTGGTAAGGCACAGAGAAAGGTGCAGGGTGTACGGTAATGGGGAAAAAATGAAAAAGGATATTCCCCTGATAAACTCACACTAAGTTAATCAGAGATTGGTGATTTTAACTCAAACAACACTTTATTAATTCTTAAAAGAATGAGAACAGCAAGCAGGCATGTTCAGTCTGGTCTGACCTAACTAGACAGAGACGCTACCCACTTTTACTGAGTTAGCCAAAGTTTCTCACAGGGATTATGGGAACCAATGTTTCTATCTCAGCATTAGGATGTGTGGAACATTGAAAATGGAGGAGTGCTTCATTCTTATCCAGACCCTCCTTAAGTTCCAGTAGGGCGAGAAAACAATGGGCCTCACATGATCGTAACTGTTGCTGCAAAAGGAGATTACTGTAAAAGTTTCACCAAATTGTACAAAGTATTAAAAGAAGCTATTCTCTAAAATTCCACTGACAGTGTAAAAGTCAGAAAGTAATACATTTTTTTTGCAGTCAAGGCATTTTGTTGCTTTTTTTCCCCTCTCTCTTAACAGCTTTATGATGCTTTCCCAGCAATAATGAGACACTTGCCAGGGCCTCACAATGGAATCTTCAGCAGCTGCAGATCTCTGAAGGCGTCCATCAGGAAAGAGATAGAAAGACACAAGCTGGACCTGGATCTAAGCAACCCACGAGATTACATCGACAACTTCCTTATAGAGGAAAGAGTATGGGACTCGCTTTGGTTCAACCAAAAAAAAAAAAGGTTGTGAAATATCAAATTTAAGACCTGACTGTGTATCTGTCTCTTCATTGTTGCTCAACAGCACAACAGAAAGCAAGATGTGGGATTTGTGGAAGAAAACCTGGTTTTGTGTTGTCTTGATCTGTTCTTGGCTGGCAGCGAAACGACTTCAAAGACTCTGCAGTGGGGACTCCTGTACCTTATAAAACATCCTCACATCCAGGGTGAGCTCAGATCAGAACCATGTTCACCAACAGATCAGATTACCTGTGGAAGACTGTCGCATGCTGGTCAGCAACTGGATTTGATTTGATTTGCTTTGTAGACAAAGTCCAGGAAGAGATAGACAAAGTGGTCGGACAGAGCCGCCTGCCCACCATGGCAGACAGATCCAACATGCCCTACACTGACGCCGTCATTCACGAGATCCAGAGGATGGGAAATATTGTTCCCCTCAACGCACTTAGGATGGCTGCCAGGGACACAGTGCTGGGCGGTTACTTCATACCAAAGGTGTGTCTGATCATCCCCCCGAACACGTCTGCAGGATCTCGCATTTAAATGTTTTAAACAAGCCAAAGTCTGAAGCAGCAACAGATGGCTTAGCAAAAGCCACAGAAGATTCTCTCAGGCTGATTTTATCTGCCACAAAGAATAGTGCAATCAATATGTAATGTAGACCGTGTACTTTAGTTGCTCTAGTTGTAAAGTCTTTGTACAATTCAGGATCAAACACTTCATTATATTCTGGGAATCACCATTTGATACTTGACATTAGCAAATTTCTGAAAAAAATGTATCCTCACAAAACAACATTTTGTTTTTTTTTCCTAATATTTCCTTCTGCAACCAGTATTTGAGTGATTCTTTTCAAGACCATTTCCAGACTTTAAGTGTTGCAATTTGTCATTTAAATTGTTAGTTGTTTTTATTTTGATATCTAAAAATTTATATTCAGATTTAAAAGTTTAGAATACCTACTTAGCCTAATCACTCAAACTTCCCACCCGAGTAGGTTTTTGTGGTGAAAACTCCCAAATTCGGATTAAAAAAAATTCCCCATTTACCTTGGAGGCCTTTCTGTTTCTCATTGTAGGTAAATGACAATGTAATTGACCAACATTGTTCAGATACAGACAAAAACACTCCACACATCATGTAAAAAATAATATATGAACCATGATAGAATTATTTCCCCAGTTTCCTGAATTTCTCCCTCTCTTGTCATCTCATAAATCTTTCTCTTTCTTTCTTTGCAGGGTACGGCTGTGATGCCAAACTTGACCTCTGTTCTTTTTGACAAGAACGAATGGGAGACCCCTGACAGTTTCAACCCCAAACACTTCCTGGATGAAGACGGCAGGTTCATAAGGAAGGAGGCATTTTTACCTTTCTCCGCCGGTAACAACTGCATTTAAGTAATAACTCTATACATACACTTAGTTTGGAATTATGACTTTGAACAAGAAAGACACACTGGTAAAAATGATCCAAGAGGAAACAGAAACCATGAATTTAAAAAGATAATGATGATGGCACCTTTTTTCTCTTTTCAGGAAAGCGAGCATGTCTCGGTGAATGTCTGGCCAGGATGGAACTCTTCCTGTTCTTTGTCATCTTATTCCAGAAGTTTCACTTTTCCACTCCGGACGGCACTGAGCTGAGTACAGAAGGGAAAACTGGAGCCACACGCGCACCACATCCATTCAAGATCTTTGCAAAATCCCGCTTTGACTTGAAGGCTACATGCCTTCAAGCTGCAGGTTGGACAACAGGCACGTTGTGAAAATGGATCTGTTGTTACTTTGGCAAATGGAAATATCAGTTTTTAACCAAGCGATGTTGGTAATCAGATCCAACATTTTCCTTGTTTAGACAAATCTCTATGTAAAATTTGATTACAAAACATTTATCCTAGTCATCATTAATCTTCTCAAACTCATGTGACCCCATGATTTACTCACAAGGTTTTTGTTTTCAGAGCCTGTCGACAAATTGTGTTCATGATTGGATTCATTTCTGCTTTTTTGTTAGTAGACTGATGCTGGATGATGTGATAATATAATCTATTTCTTATATTAGTCACAGCTTCCTTAATATAATCTAGTGAGGATTGAGATTTGACAAAAAAAATAAACTGCAATATTTGAAAAAGAATTTATTCAGCAAAAAAGCTATTAAATTTTCTAAAATTCATTAGACATTACTTTAATAAGTTACAAACATTTAGCATTATGCAGGTTGCTGTGTACCTTCTACCTGATTGTACAGTCTATTTTATTAAATGACTATGCCTTAAGTCAGCAATTTACAATAACAATTAGCTGCAAAAAAAGAGATTCAAGTGACATACATGTATAAACCACATGTGGCCGTAAAACAGAACATCTCATGTGCTGCTGACAATAAACAGAGAAAAGGCAACAAAGAGACTAACAGTTTACAATGTCATGAAAAGGAATTCACACACCTTCTAAAAACACAAATTTCAATAGATTCTTTTGTTGGGGGATGTTTTGTGACAAACACAATATGAAGTGTATGGAATAACACATTTTGACTAAGTAAATATCTGAAAAGTGGGACAAGCATTTTCTATCGACTGCATTCATAATTGAGATCACAGTGAAAGATGTTTTGACAGAGAATTGACCGAGTGAATACATATGCACTCCCCACTTTTCAGATATTTGTAAAGAACTTTATAATAGTCCATCTTGAAAAGATCACCATAAAATCAGTCTGTGTCTGTGGTCGCCACGTGCCAAGACGTGAAAAAACTAAATATTCTTGCAGGGTGGTGGATATTTAACTAAATGGTGTCAGCCTTTAGCGCAAAAGACAATAAGGGCTTTTCAAAAATGTTCTTTTAATCAGTATCCTAAAAGAAAACATTGACATGTGCTAAAACGTTTAGTGTTACAATTTGCATGAGCTGTGAAAGTGTTCAACCTGAATGTGATGGTTGCACGAACAGCTGGTGTTGAATCATTCATTTCTGTATCAGTAATATATTTATTGACTTAAAGAATCAACACACAGTAAACAAAAAGGCCCATCAGTTCCCATTGAGAGCATATAGAAAAGATAATGGACTATTCCCAGATTTCTTATTGCATCACCTCAAGTGTTAGAGTTAATATGACTTAATTTGTTTCAACAGCATTTGAAATGATAAACTTTTCAATTATAGGACAAAAAAGAAAACTACAAGCCTTTGTTTAATGCTTTAAAACTGTTGGTGGCCAGCACCAGATATGGCTGGATCAAGACTATTCATGCTACTGGATTACAATACACCTTTTAAAGTGTCCCCACTGTGATGAACATTTCTTAAATATTTGTAAATCATTTCATTTGATTGATGTGCATCGGTTCAGGTCACCATTCAAACTAAAGCTAAAATAGCAGGCCTCATTTCCACAAGGATTTTCACTTCTGACCTTAACACAATACAAGGAGAACTGTTATAGAAGCTAAATATAAGGGTGGAAAAGAAAAGAAAAATCACAGGGCAGAGAGGATAGTCGTTGCAAATCTACATCTAGCTTTGGCTTGTGAGGTCGACTCGGGGTAAAGTCTCTGTCCTTCAGGCTAATGTACAGCAGGGTATACCAACACAACCTCTGCTTTGACCTGGGCTGGGTCTGATAAGTTCTCACTGATCACACGCAGTCTGACCCTCCTCAGAGGCTGACAGCAGATGCGTTTAAGGTCACTTGAGTGCTTACACCTTTGTGTTTTTGCCTAGTTTAGCTGATGTGAAGTGCTGTGGCGCGGTGACAGTCTATTTGGAGGTAGGGGCAGGCACGCTGACAGAGGCGGCCCTGCGTGGGGCGTTTGAGACTTGCCGCTGCTGCGTCAGGAAGGACTGGCCGGGTGAGAACGTGGCGGCACCGCGGCCTCCGAGACGAGATTCCATGGCCAACTTCTGAAAACTCAAACTCTAATAGCACAGAAACCAGAGGTAAATTGTAGTCATTGATTGAAAGAATATTGAAAATGTCATTAGTGGAGATGTACCAATCGTAATTTTGACCTGCTGATACCCGCATTAGCCAAGTCTGTTTCTTTAGAGAACAATAATACCAGAAGTCTTAAGAACAGTAATCAACACTTTTACCAAGCACACCTGCTGTAAGCAATCATTCATTATCTTAATGAGAAGTGAGAGCAGTCGCCAGGAAAGAAAGGAAAACAAAAACACCTCCTTCACTGATTGATAGCATATAGATAACATAGAAACATTGACGATGTTCAGCTGAAAAAAAAAAAAACAGCATTAAATGTAACAGTCTCCTGGTATCTGCTAATGTTGCGTTAATAGCTCAGTGATTTAAATACTGTTATTCTGGAGTTGTTCTGGACTTCTAGTGTCAGATAAAACTGTTAGCTACTATTGCTGAAAGGATTTATTTATTTTCCAACAAGCTAAATCAAAGCAACTTCATGTTATCAGCTGAAAGTTTAGCTCTCACTCGCTGTCTCACAGCATCAGTAAAATCGAGACACCTTGCAACATGTATTAGAAAGTTTCGTTTTAAGCAGCTTTTATTCTTTACATCCCACTGAGAGAAGGGAATATAGTTAATCAAATCTTCTCACAGAAACACCCAGGCAGAAGATGGTTGTTGACATCGTGATATTTTAGCGATTACTATGGTGCATTTACTGTTCAGTATAAAGTTAGACGTTTCATTTTGACCGTTTGTTATTACACCTCTACTGATGAATATTATGGTTGGTTGAGAGAGACTCCGTTATTTTGGTTCTGCATAAAGCCAGCTGTTTATTAACAAGATCAACCTTGTCTAGTGTCAGAAACTTGATCCCAAACAGAAACTCTGTCAATGGCTACCAAAAGAATATTAGCATTGTGTTTTTTATGCTGCTATCCAAGACTGATAGTGTTGTAAAGATCTCACAGTCACTATAGTAAATGCCACCACTGTGAAGTGTGAATAATATGCATTTTTATTTATAGACGTTATAACTCACTTTGTTATACCAAGCTGTAACAAGCAGCTTCTCCTCACACTCTCTTAGCCTGGTCTGCTCACATTGACGCTAGGAAGAAAAAGAAAAAACACATTCAGCATCACAATTAATGAATGCGATACCCAAATTGTTTGCAAACTCATACTAGAATCAATTAAGTAAAGGTGCAATTACTTGAAGGTTGAGAATCTGTTGGTCCCGATCTGCCAGCTGGCTTCTGAGAGCCTGGATCTCAGCGGTGGCAGGATTCAGCTTGGGGTCCAAGGCTCGGATTACCTTCAAGGGAAAAGCAAGGGTCAAGATGAAAATACTGATAAGTAACTTGATTTCACCTCACCTTTAAGAGTTACCAAAGCTAAATGAATTTGACTTGCATTGCGCGCCTTCTCCAGATACATCTTGTATCTTTCTTCCATGGCCCGCATGTCGTCGTCCTTCTTTTTCAGAGCAGCCATCAACTCATCCACTTTCAAAGCTGAGAAACAACAAGTCAGTTTTCTGTTACACGTTGAAAGAACATCACACCTGCATTAAAACTTTTAAGCCGTACATGTCTGGGTGTGGTCGGGCTGAAGGTCCTCCAGAAGCTCTTTCTTCTTCATGATTTCATCCTGAGCCTCGTTCAGCTGGGACCTGAGGAACAACAAGAGATCCACTTCCACCAACTGGAGAGCATGAGCTTGTATTTCTATCCAAGAGCAAACTCACTTACATGTGAGCATCCAGTTTCCTCTTTAGATTTGACTGAAAATGAAAAATATGTGTCAAAAACATCCTGTGACATCCTGGATGAAGCCTCTCTATTGAAGGCTCTTCTTCATTTTTCATGTCCATATCACATACTTTGTCAAACTTAAATGTCTAATTATGCAAGTAATCAAGAGTCTAAGTAACTAAATACACAAACTACTCAAACAGCAAGTAATTAAGTGAGTGAGTAAGTAACCAAGAACGTAAGCAAATTAAATATTTAAGTTAATAATTAGAAACTTCAGTAAATAAGTCACCAAGTAATTGAGTAACGAAGGGAGTAAAAAAGTATTTGTCAAGAAAGAAAAAAATTATATTTTCCTCTCCCTGATCTCTCTCTCAACTGTCATTTTTTCCAAACGGGCTTCAGACAACACTGTAACTCTGTTTTGCTGACAGAGCAGGTTTGCGCCCTCACATCATCTGGTTTGGCCGCCTGACTCTGCAGAGCCTTCTGCAGCTCTTCCACCTGCTGCTGCAACTCACTGATGCGCTCTTGGCTCAATCTGAAAATGAATCAGCAAACAGAATAAAACATCATCATGCAGAAAGAGAATCGACACAAAGGAGCACGAATGAAGCACACTTGTTCTCTGTGTCCAGTTTGCTGTGGGTCTTCTCAGCTTCCTCCAGCTGGGTCTGCAGGGTGGCGATCTTCTCCTGCTCATATTCCTCCTGCTGCACTCTCAGCAACTTGTTCTCATGCTGCAGTCTGATGACCTTTTCTCTAAATAACCACGACAGTCCGGAATCACACACAGCATTGAAGCAGAAAGAATACAAATGTATACAATGAAGCGGTAAAATGCTACCTGTACTCAATGGGAATTAATTCAGCTGCCAGGTTGTCGTGGCTGGGGCTGCCAGAGGGAAGGATCCCTAAAGACAAAAAGTGATGTGAAAAAAAACATTTACTCCCTTACAGTTTTCTTCTGTTTTTGCTTTTTTTTGTCATACTTGTATATTTCAAAGAGAACAAAGTAAACAGAAAATGCAGTTTTCTAACAATTTAAGTCCTTAAGGGAGAACAGGATAATAAAATTAACTTGCTTGCCTTCTAAACCTAATAAGTTGTTGTCAGGCTGATTATTTGTTTACTTGAAATACATTTGAGTGACAAAAAAAGAAATCAGTGCGAGGATATCATTTCCACAGTACTTTGGGTAGTAAATAAGTTAGTAAATAATAAAAAGCATCTTTAATTGATTGATGAAGTACCTGATTGTGAGAGCTGGTCCTGTTGAGCCTGACTGCATCGCAGCTCCTCGTTGATTTCCTTCAGAGAATCTCGTTCAACGATGATCCGCTAACAGTGTAAAAGATGTAAAGTTTTTTTTAGCAAAGCAGTATTATAGTTCATGTTAATGGTGAAATGTTACAAGATGTTGAACCTCTTTTTCTTTCAACACAGTTTCATGCTTCTCTTCCAACTTTTTCATCTCAAACGCCATAATGTCTGCACGTCTGGTTTCCTCTGACAACTTATTGTGGAGGTCTTGGACCTTTTGAAACAAAAAACAAATCTGTTTGTAGGGCGGTAAACATAGTATAATACAATCTTGAATAAAAATGCTTAAGAGGTTGAATTAATCATTTGCAAAGAGTGGCATTTTATTATCAGATTGTGAGAATAGTCAATAGAATAATCAATTACTAAAATAATCGTTAACTGCAGCCCTAAACTGCAGCCCTGGTACTAAACACATTCTCCAAATGCAAATTATATGACATAAAATCAAAAAATGATATTTAATCTTGCAATAAGAGTAAGCTCTTTACTTGTCTTTTGTAGGACTCCAGCTGTGCGCGGGCGGCGTTTGCTTTGCGCAGCTCCTCCTCCAGAGTGACGCTGTTTTGCATGTAGGTCATGTTGTTCTCCTCCAACAGCTTCACCTGCCGCTTTAGGTCACTGAGATTCTCCAGTTTACGCTTGTAGGTTTCCACTGATGCCTCCAGGACCACCACTCTATCTGAGCAGTTCCTGAAGAAGACCAACACAATTACCTCCAGTAAATAAGTCAAATGTTGCAGTGAGGCTGGAGTGTAGTTTGTAGTAGTAGTTTGCAAAAGCATTTATACTCTTTGGACATTTACAAACATTGATGGGTTTGCTGTAAAATTGATGCAAAATGGAAGTGCTAATTGTTTACTGAGGTAGAGGATTAGGGTGACACACAGATCAAAGTATTTAGGATTAAATAAAAGCTATAAAAGTTAAACTGCAGTTTAGAAATCATTGTTGTACAGATATTAACTTTATTACAAATGACAAAAAGAACATTTTTGGAAGCATTTGTTTGACAAACACAAACCTCAAAACATCCAGTTCGTCTTTGAGAGCCTGTGATTCCTCTGCCAGACTGGTGAGCTCATCGTTGCGATGTTGAAGTTCAACCAGCTGCTTCTCCAGCTCCTCACAGTGGATCCGGTAGTCATCCTTGGCAGCTTCCAGCCTAGAGGTAGCATGTGCACGCACATGAGCATTTGGTCTTCGCTGCAAATACACAGCTGAGGTGCATTTAAAGCCACACTAAACAACCTAAAGTTCTCTTCCTGCAGAGTCTCCAGTTGCTGCTGCAGCTGACTGTGTTTCCTGCCCGATGGAGTGCTGGGGTCATCGAATGTGTCCAACTGGCTGGCTCGGTCTGTTAGGACATCGTTCTCAGCCAGAAGGCTGTTTCGTTCCTCTAGAAGAACGGCCACCTGACCAGGAACAAACATGTCAGTGCAGCTCTCACTAGGAGTTTTACGCCACTTGATGTGGATTAAAGTAAGCAGAAAAGAGCAGCAGCGTTAAAGCTCCTGCTGGTCAATAACAGCATGCAGAGCAGAAAAGTTACATCTGAGAATTAAAAGAGGCAGAAGTTAGAGCAACAAAACACAACTCCTCTCTCATCTGTTAGAGCAAACATAGCACTGTGGTTTTCACCTTGAGCTACTCCAATGTATGGCTTTGCTGTATAGTTTCACATTGTTGAATCAGAAACATTGATCTTGAGAGAAACAAGTCATGTTTCAGATGTTGTTCTGGCTTCTTTTGTGACCCTCTGGATGAGTTCCTGATTCACTTGTGGACTAATTTAAGAAGGTCAGCTACTCCAGCGAAGATTCACCACCATTCCAAATTTATTCATTTGTGGATAAGCCTTTGAAATGGCTGCAGAACCCTTTGTTTATCATCCATTACTGAATTTCTTTGGTTCTGGGTGCAAAGTGTTGTTTTTTTAGACCTTTTAGTCTACTTCATATTGTCACACAGGTCCAAGTCATTTCTTGATTCTAAAGGTTTGGTTGTAATCTCGTGTGGGTGGGGCTAGCAGAACCGAACTTAGCTTTCTTGGTTGAACACAGTTCAACTGGCCACGGTCAGCAATTACTTGTTCATGTTGGACCAAGTTGGTTTATGCAGATTTTCCATTCAGTAAATATCTCATGTTTTCTAATGATTTGAAGGATTTACACATAAAAAAATTGAAGAAATGAGTAAGGGAGAAATACTTTTTCACAGCACTGTGACTGAATTAGCAAGACTATAACCACTGCCCAACTTTAAAGTTATATTATTAAGACAATACCCCTAAAACACACATATGGACATAAAATAGTCATGTTCAATATTGCTTGGCTTCATATTTCAAGGATTTCTGAGCATGCTTTCCCCTAAAGAAGAGGACAAAATGGTTAGCATAGTTCACATTCAAATATTGGAATATTGCAAAAATTACTAAACAAGCATTGCATAACTCCTCAGAACCCTGTTTGAGCCCTCTGTTAGCAAAGTTAGAGCAAACATTCGAGCAGCTGGTTTAGATTGGTTTAGTTCCCGTCTCCCCCACGATGAGCTGCACTTTACTTACCTCTCTGCCCAGAGACCCAAGCAAGACAGGAAACTGATCAAATCAATCTGCTGAGAATCGAGGTAAACAGTTGATCAGTCCCTGTGGTATTTGTGGTCTCCCTGCACACTAGCAGTGTGCAGTGTCCACTGGATGCCACAGTGGAGCCAACACAGCCCAGACTGTGAGTCCACAGTCATTCTGCCACAGCAGCTCCAGACAATGGAGCCAAACATTACAGAGAGTTGCAAAACTTTGGGTTACACTGTACCAAAGGCATGCATGTCTGGACACAGAGAAAGTTAAAATCTGCAAACTAATGAGATGTTCCAGAGTCCATTTTGGAGAAAAAAAAACAAACTTATTTCTAAGTGCTTTATAAAGAACTTTATGTCTGAGCAGAGCTTTATATTCACCTGTAAGTCCAGCTCCTGACAGCGTTGGGCTAAGGCTTCCTTTTCTGACATGAGCTCAGAAAGGTCCTCCAGGAGTTTTTTCACCTGGACAGGCGATTGAGAAACAAAATTACAATCAAAACACGCAAACATTACAAAACACTCTTCTCAAATGTCAAACATCAGAACTATTTCAATTTATTTATACAGCGTCATTCGAGACAGATGTCATGTAAAAATGTCAAAGCATTTTATAAGAAAAACTACCTTTCCACATCCTCTGTCATGTGTCATCTACAAACTTCATTTTATTTTTGGTTTTATGCAGACTGACACAAAGTAACAAAAACTGAAGAATATTTAAAAAATATACATTTGTTTTCTTTTTAAAATAATTGTAAAACATTTATATTCAGACTTCTGAATGAATAACTCATAAAACTGGAGTTTGACATTTACAACTAAATGTGAATGATTCCAGTAAATCTCTTGTTGTATGTTTAGGATTGTCGTCCTGCTGAAAGTTGAACCTCCTTCCCAGTTCCTTGTGGAGCCTCTAAAAGGTTTTCCAAGTTTGCTCTATCCATCTTCTGATCAACTGCAAAGAGCTGGGGAATGGCACAGTGGGGTTTTTGTGCATTGTTAGTTTTAGTCCACATAATAGTGTTTCACATGAAGACAGAGGTCATCTGACCAGAACATGTTCTTCCACATACTTCCTGTGTCACCAGTATTGCTTGTGACTAAGCTGCAAACCTGATACCTCAAGGCTTTTTTTACCCTAACAATAGGTTTGTTTTGCCACTCTTCTAAAAAGGCCAAGTTTGTAGAGAACACGAGTAGCACTTGTCCTGTCATCACATTCATCCACTTAGGGATCTCTGCAGCTTCTGGAGAGTAACCATGGGATCCTTTGCTGCTTGAATGATGAATGCTCTCCTGGCTCAGTCTGTCAGTTTATGTCTTGGGGGAATTGCATTTGTGTTTTTCCATGTTCAGATGATGTATGGAAAATGTGATCTATAGACTCTGTATTTGTGGTAATTTGTGAAAAAGATCAATGGGTTTGAATACTTATGAAATTCACTGCAGCTCTTGTTACATCCTTTTACAGCAAAACATTGAACATTGTTGATTAAAAATGTCAACTAATGAAGAATGACTTCACATTACACAATACAAAATAAGACAAAATGACAGAATAATTACTGACCTGTTGTTCTGGGTCCCCTGACAGCTCTGTTCCTAATGCTGCTGAATTATCTTTTTTCATAAGCTGATGAGGAAAATGTCATCAGGTTATTAGATATAAGCAATAGAAGAGTTGAAAAACATCAGCCTAGTCAAACCAGGGTGGTAACAAAAAAAAAACTAACTATGATGATATTCTACATTTCAAAATAAAAGAATAAATGTGGAGAGAACCCTATGGTCACTACCAGAGTTGGCAGACATGAACATTAGAACTGCATGATAAAACAAAAATATGAAATTTGAAATTATGTTGGTTAACAGCATGATAACAATGGCACATAAATAGCCTGGACAGGGCTAGCAAAGCATGGCGGCTGCCATACTTATAATACACTGGGGGAAACCCTGAATAGGTAACCAGGTTTAACGTCTTTCTACTTTGGGTTCATAGCAAAGACAGAGCCCAGATAATGACTGGTCCATCCTGCTCTTTCCACAACAACTTCTGCATCTGCCACCTTTCAAAGAATTTTCCAGACATTAAAACAAGGTGCTAATTTTAACTAGAATTGTCTGTAAAATCTGATTTAAATGGGAGAGAAACTTAACAAACCAACCTCCTGGATAGCTTTCATGACCACATGCTGCACAGACTCCTCCATGGTCATAATGATCTGAATGTATTCTGCCAACAGAGGAGAACATCTTCTCAACAGGAGGAATTTTTGCTTTTACTTCAGAAAGACTTATAGAATTATAAACTACTACATTTATATAACATCTATTGCATCCGTAAAAGCAGTGACAAACCTTGTTGCTGCTCACATCTGACAGCACAGCCCAGTATGAGCTGCAGCAACCTTCCCATCTCCACTGGCTCTGCGTGCTCTGCCACCCGTGAGACATCCGGCAAAGGGAAGTATGAAATGTCCTGAGCTAATACCTGGCGATACACGAGCATGAAAAAAAACCTTCATAGGCAAAACACTTCCTAAATTGCTAAATCAAAACTGATATAAAACTATGACTGCACACTGCAGGAAGTCAGAGGGAATCTATGGACTTCAAACCTCATTATAATAGTCGACCACCTTCTGAAGGATCTTCTTCAGATTGTTCATCTGAGAGGAGAGAGATTTGAAAATATAATCAGCTTCAAATGTATCAAAAAGACCAATTGCCAACTAGGGCTCCAAAATGCAACATGCAATAATATTGGTAAAAGTTACAATATGAATATGACTTGCTATAATAATAAAAAATGTCAGTCAACATTGTTAGTCTCAATATTCTGGGTTAATTCCAAACATGCAATTTTTTACTGACTGCTTAATTTATGTGAAAATTAACACTTTATACCGCAATTCTCAAACTGAGAAATTAATAAATGTATTCTAATTTTAAAGACGAACACATTCCATGTAAAATCCATATTTGCCACAGAAACATTCATAAAGCTAAATAAAAAGGAGGAATAGCAAACTCACAGTTACAAGCTAGAATCTGCCATCATTATGATTGTTTGGTTAGATCGTCAACATGATATTATTAGAATTAATCCCACACTTGAATCACAACAAATCTATTCAATGCAGGTTAAAGGAAGCAACAAAGGAGCAGGTTTGTGGTCAGCATTAAATGAACTGTGGAGCAACCAGAGCATTCAGTCAGACAGGTCCAATGCTCCACAGTGAGGATGTGTCTTTATACCTTCAGTCTCCAGTTGTCCTCAACATCTGTTTTGATACGGCTGGTCCATGCTTCGTTGAACCACGTGGGGTCTCTGCACCACAAACAGTGGGAATAAAAAAATAGTTGAACTGCACATAATATCTTTTGGAAAAACCTAAAATTCAGGGGAGCTTTCTAATGATAAAAGTAATTTATCACTAGATAAAGCCAAACTTTAACTACTGATCTGTGAGATTACATGCCTGAAGCACCTATACTCACAAGAATAGTTGAAAAGTGGTTTGACAAAACAAAATAAAATAAATAAATAAAAACAGTAAAAAAAAAAAATTTAAAAAAAAAAAGTACATTTAACGTGAAGGGGGAAAAAACATATTTTTAAGTCTTCAAGTAATAATTCCCCTTCTTTTTAACAGCTAGCCATTTGTTTAAATTATTGGGCATTCCACAAAATGTTAATACACATGTGATTTCTTACATCTGATGAAGTGCCTGTGACATTGCTGTTCCCGTGGTGAGCTCCTCCACTGTGCTGCACGGTGCTGGAGTGTTGAACGTCTGCAGCTGTGAGGAAAAACACATCGTTATGAGCACAATAGTGTAGCTTAATTCATCATCCATTCTACTATTGAGAAATTTAGAATTGTGCTTGGGAAAATTTCTAATAGTAAGAATTACACAAAAAACTAAATATAAAAAGAACTAAAAATGAAAAGAGGTGTCAGATGACTAGTTTCCTGCAACTTTTATAGTATTGTAGCTTGTGGAAGAGTGCAATTTTCTGATTTTTTTAAAACTCACCCGTTTTTCAATTGCTCATTAAAGAAATGCAGATCTTTTTGTACATTTTACAGACATACCTAGTGAAAATAAAAATAGAAAGATGATGTAGGGATACATCATATATTGGTTTTACCATCAGTATTAGGTAGTGTCATTTTTATCATACAGGTATTGGTCTTATAAGTAAAACTGAGCCAAAGTTTATTTCCATATTGTTGTCGTTTGTTTACGTGTTACAGGATGTGGTTGGCCCTATAGTATTTATTTAGTTATGTATAGTGATAGTGATGCACTGCAGGACTATACAATGTCTAACTGAAGCATCACAGAAACAATGTCAGTGGTGTGGTTGTCTACAATCAATCACATATCAATATCGGACCATATTTTTATATAAGTACATCCCCAGTAAGATCTAATAAATCTACATGAAGTCAACATACTGAAACAATACTAGTTACTCTCCTGGTTTTTGAGTTATAAGCCACATTTAATAAGTTACATATCTATTTTCCCCCCGTTTAATTCCAGGAGAACAAAAAAATCTGATTAATTCAATTAGTTGTAACTATAAGCTATGTAACTACAGCAAGGGAATTTCATTGATCTTCAGTCTTAGTACGCTCAACTTTCTACATTTCGAACAGTTTTAATGTAACTTTTATTTATTAACAATATTATTTTATTTTATGTTTTTATGTGTAATTATCATGCATTTGTTGGGTTATGGCACTTTCAGCGCTCTATAATTGACATCTTTGCATATGTTGAATGCTAACTGTAACAGGCTGTTGTTCCTTACCCTGTTGCAACACTTTGTACCGGTTGACTTGGTGTTGCTACGGTAACTATGACTTTCAAGCTAACCCTAAGCGCTAAAAATGATCAGTTTATTGAAGACCACGTAGGATAGTATTAGCCGTGTCTTATAACATAACTTCTTTATCGTCACTCGGCTAGCTTCCTGCAGAGCCCTACCACCTACACCACACAGGTGACAAAAATACCGCAGTCCTTTAAGCTTCACCTTCGCTTGACCAAATACACTCACCCATATTATCAGGCTTTCCACCAGCGCTGTTTCACTGTCTTCCATTTGCTTCCCTATTTGTTTTTTGTTTTTTTATTAAAAAAAAACGTAAAAAATTATCCTCCACCTGTGTCAACGAAGCTCTTCCGCTCTGTCCCGCTGCATTTGACCTCACCTGCTGCCAAAGGTAAACTGCCAAACGAAAGATACGTAACTCGAGAGCGAATGAGGACGCTTTACGCTACGAAATCACGTAAAGTGTTGGTGAATGACGCTGCTGCTAAGCTACTTGACGTTCAGTTGCTTACGGGCGGACTGTTTATGATGCCAAAGACTTGACCAATCAGCGTTCAGTTCATATATGATTGACAACTATTTATACATGTTCTAGCTAATGAAAGTGCAGCATTGGGATTCTGAATACGCCTTTGTGATTAAGAAGCGATTAAAGCGTTTTACCCTGCTTTCACTGATCAAACGACTTTCACTCGATTATTGTACAAAAGGGAAATTTCTAAAATACCCATTTTCAGGATGAAATAACCTCTAAAAATAAGAAATAAATACCAACACGAAAATAATTACAATTTAAATACACGTCAAAAATATGTTATCACTAAGAAATGCTTTATTTATATAAAACAAGAAGATAAAACCCTGATATATTTATAGAACAGTATTTCATTCATTTATTACATCAGCAAAAATATTTTATTGAAGTTTGATTTGTGCTCGACAGGGCTTATTTGAAGTAAAGCCCTATCCATAGAGTTAGTAGACGTTAGAAAAGTTCATTGGTTAAAGCTGAGCAAACTAAAACTTTGGGAATGTTAATCCATTTAGCTGTAGATTATGTTATGGGATATCAGCACTTTTCCCTGACAGCCTGAAAATTCCCTGAACAATACAGTATTTTGTGACAGGCAATGATTTCTGATTGTGCTATGCTGCGTAATCACATTATTGAATAATCAATTCAGATGAAGTCGATTTTAATTGTAAAGCAAATAGTTTATATGAAAGCAATACTGGGTTTCTAAAAATAATAAAGATAATTGAATTGAATACATTTACATCTGAAATGCAGCTAGTTCCTTAAATAATGAGAAATAGATGCATGCTAAGACAAAAAAAACCCTCCACACCTTTAGTGTATTTAAGAGCAAAACCAAACAACAAGGTTTAAGGTCTGAAAAAATAAACAAAATAATTAATTTCAAAAGGTGAAGTCTTCTTATCTGGTTAACAACGAAGACAGTAGGACTAAATTAGACTTGTTTTATTTTTCTAAAGACAAATTAAGAAACTCATAAACAGGACATTTTAAATGCTGAGTTTAAAACATTTCAATAACTAAATCAAGGAAGATCTAGTCACTTCTCTAACAGTACCACTTCATTTTAAGATAAATATGCCAAAGTATTAGACAAACTACCCAAACTTCGTTTACAAAATGAAATCACCAGAAAATGAATGTAATAGTGTGTGTGTGAGGGAACACTGGCCCTGGGCGGTGGCGGTCCCCCTCTGTGCCAGTTTTAAATGTCAGCTGGGGAGTGCTGCGGTTTGATCTGATTTCTGGCACTCTGTGACACTGACCCTTACTGACTGGTAGCGACTATTTTTAGATGACCTGAAGATAGCAGACTCTCTAGCTTTTATCTGGGGTGCCAGAGTAAATATTAGCCAAGATATTCCGGCATTGCACACACTCCTGAACTATGTGAGGCCTGTCATGTTCAAGTTCAATGTCAAACTTTTGTGAGAGAAATACTGGCGGTTACATCTGACATCCGCTGCATTATCAAGAGCACCGTTTTGGGTTACTTACTTTGACACAGTTATTGTCAAATGATTTGATGCAAAATGACCAATATGACCCCATTTAGGAGCTCTCCATCTCTTGGTTCTCTGTCGACACATCTCCTTTTTGGTTGAAAACTTTGTGGTTGTTATTGAATATCAGGAAACACTATGATGACAGAACAATTGTGAAGTTAGTCTGATTGTAGTGACCACTGTTCCACTGACCTTTCGTCCTTTATATGTTTGTCTGAGCAGTCAGATCCAAGACTGGTGGGTGTCTTTTTCCATAATGAAAGCTGAGTTGCATTTAACTCATTCAGCCTACCATTTAGTCGTAATGGTTTGCTTTTACTCCGCAAAGCTCTGAAGTTTTGTACTTGTTTGGCACAGCTGACTTCATCAAAGGATTTCAAAGCAGCAATAGGACCGCTCAGTCAAACTGAGAACATTACGTACACACAATCAGGCTTTTATGAGGGACAGTAGTAAAGACCCTAACCTGCCTGTTTGTGATTTCAACCAAATCAAATTTTCTTTCATAGGTTAATAATGCATCCAAAGTTTTATTTTCTAGATTTTGCTTGATTTGATAAATTATGTTGCATCATAAATTCAGAGACAACAGCAAAAGCTGGTGTTCATTTGGATAAAATTAGCATTTTCTCTTGATTTTTATTTTTAAACTCTTTACATCTCAGATAACGTAAACTCCTGAGAGTTAAGATGATAAATATACTTCCCCCCAGCCCACCTTTTCAAACTTTACTTAAAAATCTTGAGAATTTATTTACAGAAAATGACAAAATGGTGAAAATGTAAAAAAGAAAATGTATTGCTTTCAGACCTTACTTACACCCATACAGTACCCACACACACACACACACACACACACACACACACACACACACACACACACACACACACACACACACACACACACACACGCACATGCATACACGCACAATCTAACTGTTATGTTTTTGGACTGTTGGAGGAAGCAGAAGTAGTTCTACCATAAAATGACAACAAACCGATTTAATTTGATAGAAAAAAAAGTGCTACAGGTTCTTTGAAAGAGGTTGTAGTTTTGAAACCAGAAGGGAAAAAACAATGAATAAATGCACTAAAAACAACCTCTAAATTTTACTTTAATTCCAACATTCAAAATGACCCATCTACTTTTATGTCCTCTAATCAGTGTAAGGGTTTTCTGAATACAAACTTGAGTTTAGTTCTGCTAAACCTAGATTTTTTTTAAAAATCTGAAGCAAATGTCTCGACTTTCTCTGAAACTGTTTTTTCAGGCTCTGTGTAAATTAAAATTGGACCTTGATTTCAATCTGGACAGGTGTTTTAATGCTTTAATCTTTTAAACGCCTGCATGGGTTGGTTAGCAACCTAAAGTAGTAATTGGATCATTTTGATGTCTTTAGTTTAAATTCTCTGGTAAACTCCATAATTGCTGGTTTCATAACTAGTTCGTGGGGAGTGAAATATTGCATGGAGAAGGTTTGCCAGAGCAAACGAAAAGTAAATGATTGGCTAGTTCAGATCCTACCCACCAAACAAAGCGTGGGAGGAAACTTATCTCACTGGTCATATGATCCAAACTGTCCATCAGTGACCAGAATAAAACGAATACATGTTCATTGTTACGCTAATAATCACAGACCGACTTAAACTAAACGCCCTCTTTGCTCCAGCTGGTCTAAAGTCTCATTGACCTGCCGCCTGCAGCGATACATTTAAACCAAAGGCCTCCGTCTGATATTGGAGGCTGTAGTTAATCATTGACGAGCAGCTGGGATTTATTATCCGCTGCGACGACGTCAGGCAGAAACTTCACTTCCGGCTAGGAAACAGAGACGGAACCTTTCTCTGCTCAACACGTCCGTCTTTACGAAAACCTCACTGTCTCAGTCCAGGTACGTCGCACTTCCTCATGTTTTCCGAAACAAAGATTCCAAATTGCTCTTCCCTTCCCAAAATGTCTGAATTCATTCATATGTGTAGAAATTGAAAGTTATGGGATTTATTTAGGACATTTTTAGAGTTTTTTTTCTGATCCGTTTATCACTTAATGTCAATCTTGTTCATTGTGGGAGCACTTGCTTAAAACTGCCAAATGAAAGATGTGTGAAAAGACGCTTTGGGTGCCAATTGTTAGCCTATTTAATTTTATAAATGTATAAATGTAACTGTCAGACTGCAGAGCATCAATATGAGTGTGACCCACAATCAGACGATTCGAGATTAATCGCTCTTATCAAGCTCAAGTCAGTAGTGATGTGTCAGTATCTCGCCACTATATGAGCTCATGTTTATGACACGTTTATGTCATGTCATATGTTGCAGTCTGCTCCATCTGCACCCTGAAGATCGAGGGGGTCAGGATCACCTGGGGTCATCCAGATCTTGATAACAATGCATGCAAGCTGCCATAAGGTGAGTGTCACGGTTACACAGCCACAGGACAGCTGCAGGTTCTTCAGTAGCTACGTGATTATCATCATGCCATCCATTTGTCCCTATAATAATCGCAACTTTTATTAGGGGTTGTAATCGGTCAGGGAGTTGTTGCCAAACAAAGCCTGTAATAACCCACATCTCCTCATATGAGCTTGTTAAACCTTAACTAAACACAAAGTCTCTGGAAGCGTTTCATGACTCACGCCAAAACCCATTGCACTTGTTCAGAGGATTTCCTGATTCTCTTCTATATGCTTTTATACATTTTTTAATTTTTTTTTTGCAATTTCCTTATACAGTCTCGTCCATCCATGAGCTCCAGAGACTCCCACTGCCCAGTGTGCCTGCAGACGGCCACATTCCCAGTCCAGACCAACTGCGGCCATTTATTCTGTGGTACGAGATCACAAAACACACACAGTGTGACCCATCCACTCTTATGCTAAACGTTTTCTCATATTGTAACTTCAAACTTCAATGTATTTTATTGGAATTTTAAGTGACGAACACAAAGTTGTGCATAACTAAAAGTGAGAGGGGAAATAAAGTTTTTTTATTGTATGGAAATAAAAATCTGCATGAGATGAAACCAAAACTAAATATTCTTTATGCACATGGAAAACTTCATGTATGGTTGAAAGCAAGCGCTGTGCATCATCCTGAAAATATAATGGTGGCTGTGTGATGCTGTAGGGATACAGACCAATTTGTGAAGCTGTTGTTCTGGAGCTGAGGTTCATTTTCTAGCAGGACAATGTCTCTAAAGCCAGAATGATTTGATCAAAAATATATTCATGAGTTAGAAGGACCTCTTCAAAGTCACTCTGACCCATGTTGCAAATAATAGGCAAAATTTAGTCTCTTGATGCTGAAACATGGAAGAAATGCACCTCAAAGTACCAGAAGATTGCTCGTTCTACAAAGTATTTTTTTTTAAATTAAGCCTATACTTTTTTTTTCTTTCCACTTCATAGTTATGCACTACTTTCTGATGGTCGATCACATACATTTCCCAGTGAAATGCATTAAAGTTTGATGTTGTAAAGGTGAAGAAGTTCATGTGTGAATACTTGAGCTGAGCAAAGCATATCGCTGGTCAACAAGTGATTCAGTCGATGTACAGCAGCTGTAGGGGCCCTGATTAATTGATTGATTGATGCACAGACGTTCACAGTTTATCTTCACTTGAAGAACCAATACTGGAAAAAATTTTTGTTCATCAAGTCCTAATAAATACATTTGTGCAGTGAGGAGATGAGTGAAGACGGGTCGGCTCTCTGAGTGAACTTCAACCAGAGAGCTTTAAAAACTTCAGCCAGGCTTTTACTTTTATCAACGTTTCTCGTGTCCTGCTGGGAAAGAAATTGTTTGGTTTCTATATTTGGAAATCTTTGCCTCTGGATAGTGATAGCATTTAACATAAACCCACTCCTGTTTAACCTTGACACTATCAGCTGCTGATTACAAAACACATGCTCTCCCCCCACGTTCACCGTTGACGCCTGTCTAGACTCTTCACAGATATTTAAAAACTGAAATCTTGTTTAATCAACTGACATTTTGAGACAAATGCGTTGAAACATCATGTTAATTTCCACAGCTAACTGTCTGCTCACCTACTGGAGACATGGCTCCTGGCTGGATGCGGTCAGCTGTCCCCTCTGCAGACAGAAGGTAGACTGACGTAATAGATTTACCGTTAATCACGAGCCGCATGGTGAGCGTCAGACCTGTAATAAAAAGCAGCCCGTCTCTCTTTCAGGTCAGCGTGCTGTGCAACCTGTTTAAGGAGAGCCGATCAGATCAACAGTCCAAGAAAGTTCTCGGGGAAATCACGGACTACAACAAACGCTACTCTGGAGCCCCGCGAAGGGTCAGTGTTCACACATCAACGACTCCTTTCACAGCGATGAATGCGATATCAGACGAGACTGAGATGAGATTCATTACATTTGCACACAACGGGTTCTGTAATGAGAGCACCTCTTATGCAACCTCAAGGTTTTATTTTATACAATTAAAAAAAAGAAAAGGCAGACGAAAGAGGACCTCTTTAACACTTGACAATGACAAAGGCAGAAGGTGATTGATTTCCCAGAAGGCTCTTCTCCTTCACATATTGCCGTTAGGAAATAGAAATTGGCTTCTTGGAGGATGGGAGGATGGCAGATTAGTGAAATAGAAGCAGATAGACTAGTTGTCCCTTTGAAAAGGTATCTTTTAGAAAAGCACCCTCATAGTGTAATGATGCCATAACTATGTAGAGACGATGCCTTCAGGACCTGAATGAAGTTTCCTCCCTCCCAAACAAAATTGGCATAAATTAATCGTGCTATGTTTGCACTGGTTTGTGCAGTTAGAATTTTTTGATTTTTTTTTTTTTTCCTTTTTTGATTTAGTTGTCAGTGTGCTGGTTGACCTTTGATGACCTCTGGACATGTTCATTAATATCTTTATAATGGTAGCAGCAAATGAAGGTTTTTGCCACACAAACATTTGGTACCATTAGTTGGATTTGAAAAAGGTGGAGGGATAACTTCACTCAGCTCAATTTTCCTGTTTTTTTAGCTCCATCCATTTTTCTAGCTTTTTATATCTGTGCAAAT
>CAEGAF010135320.1:0-22444 GCA_903067075.1 Micropoecilia bifurca | reverse complement strand
ACATGGATGGTGTTTAAGTTAAAAGTCAGTGCCTCACCAGCAATGAACCTCACCGCACGTCACTAATATATATATATATATATATATATATATATATATATATATATATAGAATTCTCACACATTTTGTAGCTAAAGCAGCTTTTGTAACAACCACATCTTCATACGAAGCTGAACAAACCACAGCAAATGGTTCTATGAAGTATTGACCAAGACATATCCTCTGATTCTGAATCCGAAATGTGAAAACCATGGATCTTTTTTCTTAACCCTTCCAAATCAAAATCTGTGGAGGATGCTGTATGTGCTCTGGGGGGTGATGGAGGCCTTTCATGCCTCAGAGGCGTTTGGCAGGCCTTTGCTGTAAAAAAAAAACCCAGCAGCGCTTTAAAACTGAATGAACTGCTGGTAGGAGAAAAGTCTAGAAAGCTTTCTGACCCAGATCCAAGTTAATTTGCCAAGTAATACTTAGAGCTGATTAAAGTGACCTCTGCTTGCAGTGTGGCACCCAGAACTTCATAATTATTCCGTCTGGGATTGATCAGACACTCTATTACTAAAATAGAGAAGAGGAGGGAGACGATGTCATAGCTCATTTTTCATTAATGATTTGCTCTTTTGGCTCGCATACATTGAATACAAGATGATTGGTCTTTGAAATAGTTTCAGATCACACTAACTTGTATCTAACAACAATGTTTGGATTTCCTTTTAAGATGAGAAAATGTCTTCCCTGATCGACATTCCTTTCTCGCATCAGTTTTTAATGGGGGCCACATAGCTGTTTTATTATTTCTGTTCAGTTATTTAAACAAATCTATAAAACTAAACTGCAGATTGAAAGAATTTGGAAATAGAATGGCTCGTCTCACACTAATATAAAATGTGCTCTAGAGTTAAATTCCTTTTTTTTATGAGTAACGCTGCAGTGTTCTGGATTGTCCACGCGGTGGTGCTGTTCTACAACCATTTACATCAGTTGGAACCACGTTTGGTTCATTAATTAGTTGCATCGACACTTATTGAATTCCTTTGCCAGTGATTTGCTGCAGCCTGGCAAAGAACCGTGAAAAGATTGGAAATCTTTCACAAAATTAAGCAAGATTAACTCTGAGTCCTACGGAGGGACTTCTTAAGAGTTAAAGGGACAAAGCAAGAGAATTCACAAAAATATTCATTAAAGTAAGACTTTAAAGTACTTTTTAAAAAAGTTATGACATTTATTAAATGCTTCAGATCAAACTTATTTTATTTTCAGACAAAAAGATAACGTATGTACAAATAACTCTCAGGTTATTTAATATTCTAATGAAAAGCGCTATTTAAGTGAAGCTGAATAACTGATTAATTCTGCTCTCTACCACAAAATCCCAAAGGAGGAATGTTGACTTAACGTTTGACCTACCGGATCAGAGCTGTTGAAAACCACTGTAAAAAAAATCAGACAGCGGCGTCGTTATTCATTCGCCACCAAATGTACAACCAGGTGTTTCACAAGCTTTTTGTGTGCGAGGAATTTAACATGTAGGCGACACACTTTTTGAATCCTATTTCGTTTCTATTACATGCCTGGCATCGTTTATAAAAGGTGTAGTGGCAGTACATAAATACCAAGTGGCGTTTTTATTGGCGCTTTTGATTTATGTCCATAATAATGGTGCCATCGTTTTTTACAATCCAGCTGCAACTTAATAAACATCTGCAGGCATTTATAGTCTGAAGTGCTAAATAAACAGAAGGTAGTACTTTTTAAATTGTTTATGTAATACCAGATAGTGCTGGATAGAATGTGATTAATTACCAAAATGGTTGTCCATATTTAACCAACACCTGGTGGCGCTAAGCGTTTTGAACGCCGAGTGGCGCTAACTACACGTCAAGTTGCACTTATTAGGCATAAATTTGGTGGCGTTGGTAAAGGCATGATTAATATCTAAGATGACTTGCCATAAATTTCGCTGTAGGTTTATTGCTGAGTAAAAACTAATATAAACAGAGGTCCTGTTACTATCTAAAAACTTTTTTTTCCCCCCACAGCAGCATAAATGAGATGTAACGTGGCAAGTTGAAAAGTGGGTCAGGAGTGATAAGAAGTCTCTAGACTTTCTTGAGGACCACGCAAGACTCGTGTTTCCTCAACGGTCGGCCGGCAGCGGGAATAATTGATCAGACTGGGTGTGAATGGCTGCTCCTCAAGCGGCCAATGGCTGAGCACCGGATGCGAGATATCCGCTGCAACAACAAGCACTCTGTTCCCCCCTCCTCTTTGTTCCCCCTCCTCTCTGTCCCCCTCCTCTCTGTTCTTCTCCTCTCTGTTCCCCTCCTCTCTGTTCCCCCTCCTCTCTGTTCCCCCCTCCTCTCTGTTCCCCTCCTCTCTGTTCCCCCTCCTCTCTGTTCGGCTTTGACGCCATGTACGGCCCAAATCCCGACCTCCTCTCCGGAAAGCGAGGGAGAGAGAGCGAAAAAAAAAAAAACATGAGAAAAAATAGCTTGTGATGTGACCCCTCATAGTGTGTCGGATAAAACACGCCGAGAAAACCACTTGTAAACTGGAGTTTTGGTCGCTTTTTCTTCTGCTCTTACGTTTTTTTTTTACACCCCTCCTTTCTTAAAGGAGTCTGTTAAGATTTACTCCGGCTGATGTTTTTAATGCCTCGTGCTCTTACGCACAACATGGGATTTACGTCCTAACGCAGCGCGTTGGGGGGAAAAAAATAAGCGACGCTTTGGAAACTTTCTCAATGGATTTTGCAGACTTGCTTTCCCGGCTGAGCTGCAGGAGTAAGGAAGAAACTGGGACTTATTTTACCTGAGCTGAAGCTAAAAGTGACGAAAACACGGTGAGTGTGAGCCTCTTATGGCACGCGCACGGACGTTTAGCTTTGTTTTTTGTTTTTTTTACCAACACGCATTTCTTTTGTGGAATAGTATGCCGTTTTCTTCCAGTCAGAAGTGCTTTGAAAACTTAATTTGCCGTTTTAATTTAAAAGATAATATTTCCTTATTAAAAAGTTGCAAATTTTTCACTTAAATTTGTGGTATTTTATGTGGCTGACCAACATCAAGTATTGCATAAAACCCTGAGAAGGAAAACATCTCGGGTTTTAAGTGTGAGCTGCATATATCCAGTCCCACTAAGTTCTCTTTAAATATTTGGAGAATGTTTCTCCAATTCTTCTTTTCAGATTTGCTCAAACTCTTAGGTTGAACAAAGAGCATTGGTAAACAGCCATTTACAAGTGTTAGGTTTGCATCTGGGTAATTATAACTAGAATATACTTTTATAATAATCATTCCTTTGCCCTAATCTTGAGTCATTTGCAGCTTCCTTCAGGATTTCACATAGGATTGTCCTGTCATCCACCTTCCCATCAACTATGACCACTTTCAGCGTTGCTTCAGGGCAAAAGCCTCCCCTCAGCACCATTCTGCCACCACTGTGGCGTGTGCAGTGTGATGTACAGTATTGCTTTCCTACCACAAAGGGTGTTTTGCATGAAGGCTATTCAGAAGATCACATTATTCTGTATTTTTGCTGTGTTCCCCTCGTGGTATATAGCATTTCTAACTTTAACCGAGCTTTAAACGGATTAACAGCTTTCCTCCTGATTTGTCTGATTGTTCACTAACGCTCGCTAACACATCAGTGAGGCCTCCACAGAGTCGCTGGATTTATACCAGAATGAAATTATGCACAGTTGGACTCTATTTACTAGTGATTTCTGAACGCAAATGCCTGCATTGTCGTTCTATATATCCAAATTGGACGTTATTCGTAGATCATTTTAAAAGAAAAATCTACCATTGAGCAATTATGCACGTTTGTATTATGCTCCTACTTTACACCACCACCACCCCCTGCTTTCTGTCCCACCCACTGTGGTCAACATGGCCTTCACTCCAGCCCCCAGAAGTAGATGAGGGGGCCAACACTCTGACAGCCATCAGTCTGAACATGCCTGCAAACCCCTCAGTTGCTGGTTGCTTTGCACCTTTGCAACTTTGTGCTCTGTATGTTTGTGAGCCCCCACAAAAGTCTGGGGGCTCACAAAGGTCTAGGGCCTCCACAAAAAAATAAAAGAAGATTTTTGTACAGATTCATCTCTATTGATCATGGGAAGGGCTGCACGATATAACACAAATATCTGCATATTATCACACAAACTAAGTTTGACAGAACTTATGAGAGAAGATGTAAATAAAAAAACACTAGATGAGCAAATTGTTTTTTTTAAGCTATAAAGCTACAAATATTCCTATTGTTGCCAAAATACTAACATTGATTTTTATATCATTAATATTTTAGGTAGTAGTTACTACTTGTAGGTAGTGCTGACCTACTCGTTACTGACCTACTAGTGAATTAGTTGATGCGTAGCTACACTGCAGTCAGCGTTAGCTTAACATCAGTGACAGGTGGCAATTTTGTTGGGTTCCATATCATAAAATTGTAAATACGGTAATTGTCTATGCCTTAACTGAATGAAACAAAATATGATATTTCATGTTGAAACACTTCTCTGACCAAAACAGATTAAATTTCAAATGGAAATGATATAAAATGTAAAACCTTTGCACTCTAAATGAGCTATTCTGAGAGGTTTTATCACTGTAACTCATTATAATACCCAACTTCCAGGATGAAATAAGCTTATATGCAGCAATACGTGTGTGGGCACAAAAAGGAAGTTGACCAGGGTCAAACGTGTTGCCTGGCTGCAACAAAAAGGATCAAACAACAAATTAATCGGAACTCTGGTGGATGTTTCCTCCCACTGGTCGAGGCCTACCAAGACCTAAAACAGTTTTGCCATAAACCCTTTTTGTTGCAGTGTTTTTTATCTCGTCACTCATCTGTTTGACAGCATGGCATTGCAAAAATGGGGTCAAGAAAAGGGATAATTGTCATGCATCTAACCAAAGATTCTCATATTTTACTATTTTATTCAAAATTAGTTGTTCAGCGCGCCGATATGACTCTCTACCCCGGTTTTCTTGCTGACATGCAGTATTTAGTGTGCCTTCCATGTGTCAGAATTTGCTTCAGCTTTCTGTTGAGTCTTCTCTTTGACTTGTGTCTGTCTTTAATATGGCTTCCTCCAACGCTCAATAATACCGTGTGAAAAACCTGAACTTTGATCACCACAAATTGCAGTCTTTGAGAGAGAGGAAAAATTGACCCCGTTCAGCTTTAGATTAGAAATCAAATGGCTTTTCACTGGTGAAACAAGATTAAAGGTGAGTGTTTTTAAGGCTTGATCAAAGAGAAGTACGAGAGAACAGGAAGGGATTTTTTTCTCTCTCTTTGGTAATGGTTATTCAAAGCTGTCATGGTTGAAGGAAAGCAGGAAGTTTTTAACAAACAGCCTTCAGGGAAGCATCTGCATTCAGATGAGATATTGCTTCTAAACCATAAAGCCTGGCTGTGGAACTTGCTATGGCCCCAAGCAAACAAACTTCCCTGTTTCTGAGCGCACACAAAGAGCCTCTGTAGCTTGTGGCTCTGGAGACTCCACTCTCGTGTCAGACTCTGAATCTGGTGGTCCAAACAGATGGTGCCTCGTGGCTTTTAGGTTGTTTGAACAACTATGTAATCAAATGGATCCATCTCTCCGACGAACACTGACCTGTGTGTGGGGCTCATTTTCATAGCAGTGCTTGTGCAGATATCTGTTATTATTTGCATGCCGTTATTTGCAAGCCTTGTCTAGCACGGATAAAAACGTTCCGTCTCTCCAACAGGAATTCAGATGTGTCCCCAGCCGGCTAGAGAGGCCCTTCAGTCCAAAGATGGATTCCAGAAGTCAGAACGACAGCGACGGAGGAGGAGGACACCACGGAGGGTTGCCGTCATTGACTGGATTGGCGAACATGGCGCATGACGAAGGTAGAGCACAATCCTGGTCTCTGCAAACTCTAGACGCTCCATCAGATCCTGGGCTGAACTGCAGGTTACGGCCACACACTCCACCAGTGTTATCTCTGGATCAGATAAGAATAAGCGGTGGTAGTAATGAATATACAGACGGGCCGTCGGCTGCTCAAAGGTCTCCGGCCACCCAGCAACGGAAGACTGAGGTGGTTACATCAACAGGTTCAAGGACCAACGGACTGCAAGAGACAGAGGAAGAGGTGTCCAACAACCTTCGCAACTTGCATTCAGTGACTCGCCAAGGGAATGCAAATGCTCCCATCTCTTCAAGAGAGGGTGTGTCTCAGTCTTCCAGTGTGGAGGACTCCCAGAGCAGCATCCGCACCAGCGCAGGGAGCGGTTCTTCGGGTCAACGACTTCTCGGTGGCCCGGTGAACAGCAACGAAATAATCAGAAACCAGCCAAAACGAGCTGATTCAGAGGAGCTGAAACCCCTGAACGCAGAGTACAGAGACATAGAAGCAATCCCGGGCAGCAGGAAGCCTTTAAAAAAGGACAAACACTCCAACAGATGCGAGTCCTGTGGTCGGTGCAAGTGCTCAGAGTGCATCCAGCCGAGAGCGCTTCCGTCCTGCTGGATGTGCGGCCAGCGCTGCCTGTGCTCTCCAGACAAGGCCGTGGAGTACGGGACTTGCGCCTGCTGCCTGAAGGGCATTTTCTACCACTGCTCCAACGATGACGAGGACACCTGCGCTGACAAGCCCTTCTCGTGCTCTCAGTCGCGCTGCTGCATACGCTGGACGACCATCACGGTCTGCTCCTTCCTCTGCCCTTGTCTCTTGTGCTACCTCCCAGGTAAGGGGTGCCTGGCCATGTGCCAGTGCTGCTACGACCGAGCCGCACGACCCGGCTGCCGATGCAAGAAACCAACCCTAACCCGCTGTCACGACGACAGCACAGCAACGTAGGCCAGGATGAAATGCGACATTGATTGACCAACTCCACACCGAGTGAACTGCAAAGTGTCAAGTTGCACAATTTGAGCCATCTAATAGCGTCTTTGTGGCTGTTGTCTTTATGTCCACCAGACATGTCAGGAAAGGCTCCCATGTGTCTACTTTGAATGCAAATTTACTAAAAGAAATGTTACTGGTAAAGGCACTGGAGGTGCATTTACTCACCCTAGCATTAGGAGTTTCACTTGAATGGTCAACCAAAATAAGCACTCCACATTTCAAGGTATGGCATCTTATTTAACTACTGTTATATCTTTTCACTCAAGTGCCGTGATGTTTCCTAATACAGTCCAAGCAGATAGCTTTGGGGTTTTAACATTTGATATAAACTATATTCTAAAAGCTTCTGCTACTAACTGTATGTAATGTAATAATGGAAAGGGGATGTACAATAGAAAATGACAGACGTTTTATTTTTGTATATATATCTATCTATCTATATGATACTTCAACTGTGAAAGGTTTTCTGCCATTAGAGGCACCTTGATGAATCTGCATCAGCTGCCATTTCTACAAAGTTTCTGCATTCACTGGAATGTCTATCAATCATATTTTTAAATAATTTACAACGTTAGAGATCTTAACCCTGATCCTACCTGTAAATTGTACAGTGACCTTATTATTTGAAAAAAAGAAAAAATGTTCTAATTCCAAAATTGCCTAGTGTAAAGTTAAAAAGATATATTTATTAAAGGTTTTAATATTTTATTATTATGACAAATATTTATTTTGAGAACGCATTGTTAAAGGCCTCCTCTGTTGCTCAGCAGATTTGACACAAATAGCTCACTATGGATTAGAAGATGAATATATTAATGTATAAAATTAAAAAGCCTTGAAGTCTAACTGAGGAGTGTGATTCTTATTGATTGTACTGAAAAGTTTCTACGACCAAAATGAAACAATGAAATGTCACTGCTGTGTAAATCGTATTCCTGTTTTCACTGCTTTTTTTGGTCAGCACAAAAAAATTATCATTTTTTTATTAACCTAAAAAGAGAACAAAAACAAGTTGACACCTGCTTTTGATCCTCTTGACAAAAATGACATCACAGCTTCTTTTAATCTAGAAAAAAAACTAATAATTTGAATGCATTCAACTCACTTTTTCTCGACAAAGCTCCAGGTTTCATTTCAACCCCTTTTTATTTTCTATTCCTTTTTTTATTCCCCCCCCTTCTCTCCCTTTAATTGAAGTTTTGTTTGGGAATTCCTCTTGCGGATGTCCCTGCAGGCGGAACATAAAGCTCCTCACACTTGTTGACAGCGTGATTGACACGTCGAGGCCGACTTGCTCTCGCTTGCTTGATGCGCCTTTGACTGACAAATGCTGAAAGAGGGTTTCGGGGGGGGGGGGGGAGGGGGAAGAGGGTTGTTTTACATAATTATCAACTTTCACCCGTTTTATATAAGGTGTTGGAGGAGACAGGGAGAGGAGGGGGCAAAAATAAATAAATAACGGGCTGAATCCCATTAGAGGCAGAAAAGGCAGAGTTGATCTGGTGTTTAGTCTTCGCGGCCCTCCTCTCCCTCTGCATTGTCTCAGCTGTGAATGAAGAAGGGAAGCGCGAGTGAGATGGAGGGGGCTAAGGTCGTTTGGAAGAGGGTCCGCTAAGGGTTAAAAGCGTTGCTTTGAATGACAAAGACCAAACAGTTTACCCCGTATTCAGCCCGGCATGCATTCATCCTGTTCTCAATAGTTAAGGGGTTATTTTGGCTCCTCTTTGGTACCTGCTCCCACTTGGTATTCCCATAGGGAGACGGTGGGGTTGTTGGGTAAAGAGGGGTGGAGGGAATTACTGGTTGTTTTTTCTGCTTAAAAAAAATATTTTTCATTTTTAGCTCTACGTAGATCATCCAAGAGAATTATTCAACTGATAAACCAAAAAAAAAAAAAACAAAAGTACAAACTGGTTCGGTGGAAAGATTTGTTTATCCATCGAGCAGTTGCAGCAATTTGGCAAGAGGAAGAGAAGGAGGAGGAGGAGGATGGGATATGAACTGGAAAGAGAGAAACCGGGGAGGGGGGAGGCAGAGCTGCTCTCTTTGTTGGTTTTAGCCACCGTGGCCCCTGCGGCTCATGGTGTTGTGGGGCAAGAGCAGCCCATTCACCCTGCTCACCAAGGCAGAACGCAGCACAGGAAGACAGGAAGGAAGCGGGGCTATTCTTTATGGAAGCATTGTCTGTCCGTCTGATGGGGCCAGGCTGAAGCAATCAAATGGCCCTGTGAGAGACGGGAGGCTGAGGGGGTGAGGGGAGAGAGCCTGCCGTTTGCCTGGTGATGACGGAGATGTGCTCCTCTGAAAATACCAAACGCGTCTCTTTCTACTTCCTTTTGCTGGTCAAATTTGAGAGAAAATCAGGAAGCCACAAAGAGAAAAGGTCAACCCACAATTTGAGTTGACTTTAACTTCGAGGCTTAAAATTGTAACAGGAAAAGCAAGTTGCAGGAAAAACTATTTTTCTGGTTTTAAAGAAAAGTAAAATAATTTTCTTTGTTTTTTATGCTCAAAGGAAAGGGTGTAAAACTCATTTAACGTGTAGATAAAACCAATTAACAAAAGAATAAATAGCTGCAGGCGATGAGTATTAATCAAAGTATTAATTATTAATTTCACATATTTTAGTTTTGCAGGATAGAAAAAATGCTAATGTTTAAGCAAATGGAGACAGTTATTTGAAAAGGCTTTATTTTTAGAGTTTAGAGGGCCAAAAATGGCAACAAAAAATAAAACTTCTGGATTTGGCCCACAGCCCTCGAGTTTGACACGCGCTCCATTTAATTTACACAGCAATTTTAAATTTCTCTTTTTCTCCACACAGGTATTCTAAGTAATAAAAAAACTTACAAGAAAGTGCAAAATAAATTAATACTACTCTAAAATTTGAGGCATTGTGCATTTTAATGTAAATAGAAACTATTTTTGTAGCAAAAAAAAAAGGTAATCGTTTTTCACACACTTTCTAAAAGCAGCTTGAAGAAATGATGGACGAAATGAGACTGGAGAACGACTGTCACTTAAAAACAAATCAGCTCTCGACTGCTTTCGCTTCATCAGTCCAAACTTTGTGCTACGGAGTCGGGTCAATAAATCAATCAGAGGCGCTTAAAACCAAAGAGGAAGGGAGGGAAAAAAAAAGATAAAACCTCACACCTATCTCGTCTCTACCGGTGAAAACGTTTTCTCAGAAGCTGAACTTTTCTTTTTCTTTTTTTTGGTTTTGTTTTCCGATGTGGGCGGCTGAGAGATGCATGCGTGTTGAGCTCAAAGCCAGAGCGCAACCCCCTCCACCACCTGAGTGTGGTTTAACTTTCCACTGAGCTTTGTCCTCTGCTACTGTCGCACTTTTACGCATTCAGGCCAAGTCGAGAGTCTTGGGACTGAAACTGGATGAAGTTTGCCCACTCGCAATTAATCTCAACGCTCCCTTTTGGTGGCGCAAAGACAATCGTTCCTGCAACGTTAGTTTCTGAGATGAAGGATGTGCTGCTTTTTAATTCGAAACCTAAACCTGTAGCAGCTCAGTCAGTCTCTGTGACAGCTGAACTACTTTTATGCCTTAAGAAAGAAGATTACAGCAGCCATGAAAGCAAACAGACACCGACTAGAGGGCGCATCTGCCATAAAGGTTTAGTGGGTGTGTAGAAGACAGACGGCGCGCAAAAGAGGACGCCATGCTAGCAGCAGATGAGTCTTTTGCTCATTGTGGAAAATGGGTAAAAAAAAACAGAAATGTGGCATGCGTTTGTCCTGATAAACTTGACCGCTGGCGTATTCTTGCACACGCGTGCAAGTCTCCTCCTCGCACAATGAAATCTCCCACTGGAGGCCCGAGTCTAATGGCAGCACTTAACTTCAATCCACCACAGGAAGTCGGTTCATCTGCATGCCTTTACACACAGACACACACAAACACACAGCGTCGGTCCGCTGCTGACAGCCAGTGGATATTTGTTGGCGACGTGGAGGCTGCAAGGCTCTTTTACAGCTTAGCGGCCAATTGTTGTTCACCCAGACACACACACACACACACACACACACACACACACACACACACACACTAAGAGCTTAGAGCTTCAGTTGTTATCCCGAAAGGCAATCCTGATCCCCCTGCAACACAGTAGGACAGACGCACATTAAAAAGAGGAATTAGTGTGGTCTGACAGCTCACTATAACACATGGCACTTAGCTTGTGGATGTGAGCGTTTGTGGCAATTATGTGTGTTTTGGGAAGGTCTGTTCGCATGTGAATGCATGTGTGTGTGTAATCAGGAACAGACTGCGAATTATATAGTAAAGGTTTGCATACAGAGAGGAGAATAGTAGCCACTTAGCGTGTGTAGAGTTAGCCAAGCAGTTTGCACACATGCAAATGGAGAAATGGGCAACTTGGAGACTAACTGGTGACTGTTGATCAATTTGAAACTAGTAAATTAGATTTTCAATTTATATTTAAGAACAGATATTTATTATCTGTTCTTACCTTTTTTTAGACAACGCACGTTTTTAAAAGAAAACTGTCACTTTATATAGTTTGAATCTATTAAACAATGATTGCATTCTCAATTGAGGAGTTTCTAAAATAGTTCCTTGATTTTTAAAGCAACATTCAGGAATCATGATGCTTAAATTATCCGCAACCAACGACGCCTGAGAAAACTTGGAAATGGACAGGAATACCAGGTCTTTTTTTATAAATAAAAATAATACAATTTAAAAAGAAAATGTTCAAGAAAGCCTTCTGCAGAGGGTTCTTTATGTAAACTAAATTTTAATATTAACTAAACATTTGTTTTTCATTCAATAAACAAGTTTGTCTGAAAAGACAATGACAATTAAGTATTATAAAACAAGTATCATTAGATATGCATCTGTTTAATATACATTTTAATTTAAAAAAAGCATGTTGGAAATTATTTCTACCTCTCAATAATGGAAATATCTATACTGCCAGCACAACAACTGCTTCCCATTGGTATCAAGATGATTTTTTTTTTCTAAATGTGGTTCTGTTGAGAGGTAGTAAATTGTCAATATGTTACCAACACGTTATTACTACCAGGCATTTTCTTAGAAAAATGCATCTTAATTCCTTCTGAAAACAACACTAAACAGTCTGGATTTTAAAAAATGAAATAAAAACAAGTTAACCATTACACAATGTTGATGTTAAGACCATGTCTTTATGGCTTCAGGTGTTTGACTATTAACACCACACACTATATTGGCTCTAGCCAACAGGTTTTTACATATCCATTTTTTTCTCCTCAACCCAATTTGCAAACCAGCTTCCTTTTTCTGCAGGCGTCTCATTCGTAGCCAATGACATCATACAAATGCCTACCTGAATAGAGCCATTGAGACCCAGGTAGAATTATTCAAATATGAGCACAAGCAGAAGAGGGTGAGAACATTTCCAAGTCAGATCCTACTAGATAACTCGGCTGAAAAAAATATTCCAGTTGTGCATTTTAATAATGCCAGAAAATAGACTCCAGAACATGGAGGCTTAGCTTCCTTTCCCTTAAAATTACCATGTTTATTAGGATCTAAGAGAAACGTACAGTGAGTATGAATAACCCTTTAATCTGAAAGCACTAGGTACTGAGAGATATGCCAGCAAGTAAAAAGGGCAATTACATGCGTTTCCGTTCCAAAGCAACACTAAATTGGACAGAGTTTAGTTCACACAGCTTAGCAACGGCTGTGCTGAGATCATAAGGTATCAGGATCCTTTACTCTTGTTTTAGACAACACATTATTTAGAAGAGTCAACCACAAAAATGTGTTTGTTTAAAAAGAAATGGGGCAATGGTTTTTCAGCAAGAACCTCAACCGGGACAAGACTGAAGACGTTTGTAGGTACATGAACATCTGTTTTTTTTTTTATTATTATTATTATTTAAGATGATTTATTTTTGGTTTAAATCTGAGGCAAACCATTTTTATGTTCTCTCTCTCTCCCTCTCTCTCTCTCTCGCCTGGAGGAAATGGAGATCTTGGGTCTGTCATGCAGCTATGAGAGCACTGCAAGCCACGGGGTCTTGTTACCGTTCACAGGTGCGGCGCGCTGACAAGCTCACGATGACAGTAAAGCCAAGGTGCGCTCGAGTGTGCGCGCGCGCGCTCGCCCATATGGAAGTGTTTTCCCAGCCTGAGGACAGAAATTTGTCAATGGTTGCAGAGATTGTCAACATGCCTGAAATTCCTCTAGACTCCAAACAACTGGTGACAAGTTTGGAGTTCTCCAAAGAAAGAGGGAGAGGCTCTCTCGCCAAAGTTTTCCACTCTGCAAGAGCAGGTGAAACTTTTCAGAAAATAAAGGGCCTACTGTTCTTCTGTACAGCCGTGATGTATGGAGAAGCTCTGCAGTAGAAGTTTAAAAAGGCTTGATTGTGAGAAGTAATCAAATTATCCAGAGGTACAGATGCGGTACAGAGTCTCATGAGAAATGGGTCATATGACAAACTACATAAGAGAAACTACAGTGAGGATTTCAAAGTGCTAACAGTTAAATTTAGTGGCAGCACCATTTTACTGCAGAGTTATGCTCCTAGAATAGAAAACTAAAAATGAGGCACTGACTTTAACGTCCTCACCTTGTTGACAGCTACACAGTATAAATTTGGGCACAGTTTGGCAAAATGTAAAAAGCTGAATTGTACCTAGTCAATAGGATTTTTCCAGACTAAAGATGGACCTGCCTTTGTACTACATATGGTGTCTAAAAAAAAGTTTCTAATCAAAATTTTCCATTCTATTAATTAACCAAAACGCAGGAGTAATGGGGGGAGGAGGAGGGTATGGTCAGATCAACCCGTCCTCAAGAATCAGACCATCTGAGCCAAAAGGAAATACCCAGTTAAATACTGAAGTGCCTACATGCACATATGGGATGTTGTTTCAACTTTATAGGTTCAGCAAAAATGTTCATAAAATTGTCCACAAGAAGTTTGGACACTGCTTCAATAAATGTATTTAGGTCTTAAGGCCAACATGTGTAAGGCCACTTGAAAAGTCGTTTGCAAATTTAATGTTTATGGAACTTAGACGAAGCATTCCAGCTCCACAGACCACGATTGCCTCATTGCAGAGACTCCAAAGTAAGAGAAAACAAGACACACACTTCATATGTCATTTCTTGAGGAGCAGCTCTGCAGCTGGGCTTGGGCCAAAAGCAACAGAATGCCATCAGCTCGGTATGCCTGCCCGATTAATATAGAAACAGAGTGTTTTACTGGGCTAATTTAGTGTAGAAGTGTGGCACTTTCCTGGTCGTTATGATGTCCGTCAAAATAACGAGAGGGTTGGACAGAGCTGGGTAGAGGGAGCACTACTAGGATTCTGCTCAATTCCTTAAACTTTCATCGCCAATCGGGTTTAATGGCGTCTCTGCAGAGTTTGGCCACTTTGCTTCACTTAAGGATATCGCCTTTCTGCGCAAGTCAAACTGTATCCATACCGTCTGCTGAACGTTGAAGCCCATGATACACAGCAGACCAATGCACACCTACAGCAATGGTGAAACAGTTCTTCAGAGGTTCTAGGGTGGGTGTTGTGCTAAGAATCGGTTAAGGAGTTGTCATGTTTGCCATCATTAGATCTTATAATGTCCAACCCAGAAACGTACAACAGATAACATGCAGGAGGCATGAGCAAAGGTAAGTGGGCATGTTATGAACCCTGGCATGGTTCAAGCTAGCTAGCTAGTTAGCCCAGACAGTCTTGACCACTTCCTTTGTTAGCACAAGCTTTGATTAGGAAACTACACACTGTGCGGTACTTGACAAAGTTTTATCGGCAGGTCGTCATTTTGAAATGTACTTAAAACGTTTGAACTAACACAAATACAAAAATACAAATACAAAAAAGAGGCCAATCACTATTTTTTGTTTTGTCCAGTCAGGAAGCGCCATCATGTGTAGCAGGGGCTAGATTTCAGAGCGAATAGAAATCTAGCTGCATCGCTACAGCTACTGCTCCATCTCCATCTCCCATTTCCCTTGTCTGAGGTTCCCAGAATCAATGAAAAATAGCAAGTTTAATCCAAAGAAAGCCTAACTAGCAACATCTTCTTTGGTCTAGTGTGGTTGATATAGCAATACGCCTGACTATTGTGGGGCAAACTCAAAACGATGGAACGAAATGCAGCTATTTTACCCATTTTTTATTTCAAAGAATTATTCATAATAATCCAAGTTCAGACTTTTCCACTTATAGTGTAAATATAAAGCAATTCACCTTAGTAATTCATTTTTAACTGATCTGTATGTACAGGCTTTCAGCCAAAGACTTGCATAAGGATGTTTTTTTAAGAAGTTGTACAAAAACTGAGAGGAAGTTACTTATTAAGTATCTCGTCTACCTGTGCCAAGATAAGCTTTGTGTCTCTGCCACTTTAACCCCACCAATATCCTGTCTGTGTGTGCTCAGGAGTGGGCACGTGTGTTTTCCATGTTTCTCGGAAGGCCGCAGAGCAACATTTCCTTTATGCTTCGACTCGCACACAGTCGAGGACACAGATTTGCCCGGTCCCTCTGCCTTTTTGGAGCCTGCGCAGGGGGAGCCGCAAGCCACCGCCATAAAGTTTGCTGTTGACATCGACAAAGCAGCCTCTGTTCTTCCTTTAACGCTCCCCCTCCCTCCCACTGCAGCTCCCCTGTCCTCCCCGCAAGCATTTCATTGCTTCTCCCTTCGATATGCCACTCTCGCCTCACTGTTGCTCACTGCCTCTCTCCTTTTTGTCTTTATGTCAACCCGCCCCCTGCGGCCACTCTCCCTCCGCCCTCCATCCTCTCTTTGGCTCGCTTCCCTCCTCACATTTCGGATGTGGGGCAAGAGAAAAGGAAACAGCGCTAAGCTCTGTTTGACAGGGAGAGAGCAGGGGCAGGGACTGAAGCAAAAGGAGCCTTTTCAGGGGATCCATGTGAATGTTTGAGTGCTTTCCGAGTGACTGCTATAAGTGTTCGATTGCTTAGATTGCTATGCGTTACGACATTATTGTTCATCGCAAAACTCTGTTCAAAGGGCGCAACAGTGAAGCACCTTTGTGCCTCGTTTCCACTGAGCGGTGCGGCATGGGTCAGCACTGTTTTATGACAAAATAGCGTAGCGCACCAAGCCGACCCGTTGTCGTAACTCTCAGTGGAATCGAGGCATTAGACAATCGTTGAAGCTTTTACGGCTGCAATTAAAAAGAGAAGACCAATGCATAATTGTGAGAGGCTTAGCATTAAAAATGATTTACTTCAGCTTCACAGAGAACTGAAGACAATAATTATGAATTCTTTTTTGCATGAGGCTCTAATGATAGGCCATCCTCCATCATCACTTCCAGATTTAACAGTTTTATGAGCCAATTATTGGTCAGTGATGATTTAATAGATTGCATGTACAACTGGAAGTGCCAACAAGACTATTTCTAGAAGATGAGAGACAACCCGATGTAAACCTAGACCAGGGGGTGTATGGATGGGGAAGGGGTCTGTTTTCTGTGTTTGTAATCAATGCTGACCTTCTGTCCTACTTCAATGTCCTTCAAGTAGGCCAAAAAAAACAAAACAAATATGCATCCAGACTTAAAATTAGATGAAGACAACACAAATAGAATCCATGAATCAAGAGGAAAATGTTTTTTAGGGTTCCGACATCTCTCAAATTAAGCTTCAGAGTTCACTGTGCTTCATGGCACATCTTTAAAAAATAAATATAAAGGTTTACACTTAATTTTCATCAACGGTCTTTAAATAGGGAACCTACAGGTGTTCCCCATTTCCCTGTAAAGGAATAAATAGTAGAAAAGGAAGTATGGGTTAAGGAAGTGAACAGAATTTGGACAGAGGGAAGAAATAAATGGCTTTACTGATTGTTAAAATTTGTTTACTTTTAGTCTAGGGAGGCAGAGAAGATTTTAACAACCATATGTGATATTTTGATGCCAGTATTGTCAGAACGCACCGATGATCTGTGGTAGTCCTAGTGATGGGCTGGGAAAAAAACCATTTGATTTGCAAAACAAGCTGAACTCAAAATAATACGGCTCCTCGTTCAGCCCAGAGTGAAGTCATCCGGCTGCATGGATTAATTGATGGATGTGACGGGAAGCGGGGATGAGCGAGGGGAGATTGTAGGTCAGAATGTAAAGTTGGAATTAATTAGGGCCCATCGCGGGGCAAGTGAAAAGCTCATTGTTATCGGGAACAGACTGCAAGGAGGAACAATCTAGGCTTTGTGCTACAAGTTCACCTCTCTGTCCTCTTCTTTCTCCCTCACTTTCACTCCTCATACACCAGATAGATGGTATGGAACGGCAGTAGGATTTTTCTATTTGTGAAGAAATAGTTTGCTATTTCCGTGCACAACATCCAACTTGTGTAGAATTTGCCAGACCTGTCACGATAAATTTTGTTGGACAAAAAAATTGTCCCAAAAGTTATCACGATAAATGATGACATTTGCGTTTTTGCATCAATAATGCATGAGCACATTCTTGAAGATCAATAAATTTTACATTCTAATGAACATTTAACATGGGAAGACATTTCAAATATCCAAAATAAATAGACAAAGCAACAAACAACTCTCTAAACAGTAACGGCAACCTTTAAAGGAGTCTGACTCTTTATCTCTTTGCTTCATGTAGGTCTATAAATTAAAAAAGCTGAGCAACCTCTCCTCCCCATTGACATCTTGATAAGTGGAAAATTGAGCTGGAAATGGAACTGCCAAAGATCTACCAAGCCTCCCCGCCCTGCATAATTGCAGCCTCGAAGCTTGCAGTAATTAATCTTTGAGAAAACTTGTCAAATTATTAATAGGGCCCTTAAGTGATGGCCCTGAAAGGAGGCCACTGTTCTGAAACGAGCGCGCACGAGAGAGAGAGAGTGCGCAGGCCTTTTGGAGGGGCTGTTTACTGTGAAAATACGAAGAGGTCGCTCTCCAGGAGTTCCACGACTCCACGTGTCAAGGCTCTCCACATGCGGACAACTTAAAGGGAGTGCGAGTCTCTCCAGAAACCAGGGAGAAAGTGAACTCCTCAGTAGACGCTACAAGGATGATTGATTTTTGTCAACACACCGAGTGCTGTGTGGTTTAGGGATGTGTTCGGCTTCACATATGACCACCCTAGAAACTGTAGTCTCCCACTCCTTACCCCACTGTGCCTCTTGATCCGCCCTCTGTTGCCACCGAACACAACGAACATTGTTCTCACTAGCCGATCAGATCTCGCTGTCCCATTCTCAATTTTCAATGCTATAAGTCCTCAGAATGTACAGTGCCACAGTCTTCAGGGTTTTTTTTTATTATGAGTTGATGTGACTGACCAACACCTGGTTTTTCAGTTTCTGATTCGGATTAATCCATAGCTGGAGGAAGGAAGCTGATACAATTTTCGTTGTGTAACTGACGTACAAAACTAGTTTACACTTATCTAGTGTAGTAAGATAATTTCAGTAGAAACAAGATGGAGTTTTTGAAGTGCACTGCAAAACCAATTGCAAAAAAAAGAGTACTAGCCTTTTGTTAGTTGGAAAAGAGATAGCGTGGATCCATTTTTAGTCACCTCTAAATTTACCGTGCCTTTGATTTGCTAAACAATGCACAAAAGGTTCAGTCAATTCCAGGAAAAAATGAAAGTAAACTCCCTTTTCCTTTTGAGAAATATCACTGCAGAAGAATTCGCCCTCAAAGATCAGTTCCACGGTCAGATTAAACAGTCCATCTTCAAAGACGTCTCATTGAGAAACCCTGTCTTCCAAATAAATTCCCTTTAGGTCACAACCCACGTTCTGTTAACCATCTCCTGCTAAGCTTCACGTCTTTTTTGCATGTAAACAACATGTATGTAGGTTGTGTGTACTTCCATGACTTGTGAAATGTCAAGACATGCATCCTAAAAAGTTTCTCCAAACCCTTTTCTTCCTGTCTGAACCAAAGACGCCTGATACCCGGCTGTTTTGTTGCGACTCCTGAATGGAGGCGTGTACGTGCATGTGAACGCCGAAAGCGGAACAACAGAGCTATTCTGTTCTTCCGCAACACAGTGTTTCTTGCCCACTTGAAAGCAGCGCTGCCTTGTGCCAAAGAGATTACATATTTCCTCTCTTACTGCCACGGGGTTAAGAAGCTTTGCTCTCGTGTGGGTGACTGCTGCTACGAGTCAGCGAAGGGCTCCATGCTGCAGATCTAAGAGCCACAGTTATCAATCCTTGTTGCAAAATTCACCTTTTAGCTCTCTGGGCTATGAAAACAAACCAAAAATGACTAAATTACTAACTGCCTAATTTAAAAAACTAACAAAAAAACTTTGCCCTGCTGTAATGGAAACATTAAAGTTGAAATATAGCAAATTGATAACTATGATAAACTGAAACTTGATCAGATCTCTAATTTATCACTTGTAAATATGTGGTTACTTTCCAGTGGGTTATTTTGAGCTTCAACAGAAAACCATCAAACCACAAGTCTTTGATAAACATGGTCACCATTAAAGTTTTCCACCCACTGATTTTCTGTTCGAGTAGAAACAGAAAGTCAGTAGATTTATTTACGTTAAATAAGCCAACTCCTCTAGCTAAGTATGCAAGCCTAGTCTTACATAAACTATTTAAAAATAATAAAATAATGAACAATCATTGCAAATTTAAAAGCGAAGAAGCTGTGTATATTGCTCAGATGTACACTTTAGTTAACATAAAAATCTCTCGAGGCAGAGGATACAAGAATATTCAAGGTTTACTACTCATTTTATTTTAGCATGGCCCTAATACTCTGTTGTAGCTGCTAAAGTTTCATGTCTACAATAGAATCTACAGAAAAAATTTATGTCCGTCAGAAACTGTGTGGCATTACAGTACCACTTAAAGGCGTGGCATAGGTACTGCAGTGTTTTGGTCTCCCTGAGTGCATCAAGATGTCCGCAGCGTCGTTTCCATTAACCATATAATTGCACAAATTGAAATCCCGAAAATAAATTTACCAAATGGAAACACGGCGATTTACATTTTTTCTTTTTTTTATATATATATCTCACAAAGCTAAAAAGTTAAATGTAGTCCTACCTAGAGGTGGGACATCTGAAGCCAGGCTTCGAGGCGGATACCGAGTAAAAAGGGCGGGTGTCAGATGAAGCACCTCGGTTTTCAAAATAAGAGCGCGCTGAGCCGTGCTGCTCTATGGCTTGTTGTAGGTCATTTGGTTGCACATCAGAGGAGAATATTTGTCTTCAGTGGCCAAAATAAAAGGAACATTGACCAACATACCTGATGTGTACTTCACTCTTGTATTGTTTCAAAACGTTCACCTGGAATTTTATCAATCAATACCTTTCCAAAAATGTCTATTCTTAATGCTTTTAGAATGAAATTTGGTACAGTAAGTGGTCAGAATCTGTACTGTAAATTGCTAGAGGTTCTGAATTTCAACTGCATGATTTCAATGAAAATCCACATTACATAATGTATTCTACTGCAACAGACTGGCGACCTGTCCAGGGTGACCTCGCCTCTCGCCCGGAACGTTAGCTGGAGATCGGCACCAGCAACCCTCCCGACCCCACTAAGGGACAAGGGTGTCAAGAAAATGGATGGATGGATAATGTTTTCTATTTATTTATTATTTCACTGTGCATCTTTTGTTCTTGCTTGATTTTTAGAGTATTCGCTGGAATATTACCTATTTTGATACGTGAGCCAATCAAATGCACCTTGTAGTTCTTCATATATGGAATTCATTGTGGAGGGTCATTTTCGAGAACCATCAAAACAAAATCTCCAAAAAAGATTTTTTTGACTATCATTTAGTGGAATATGAAAGTCAATATCAATATTTATAATGGAAACAGAGCTCCTGAGGAACTTCTCAATCTATCAATCTACAGATAGATTGTATTTTAAAACCCCAGACGAACAGGCTAGTTTTACAACATAACCGAGTGACCATGTGGTTTCGTGTGTTGGTGCCACACCTTGCAATAAAATCAACACTTTATGCAAAAAATGTACGAAAATAGAACGCAAAAACATCTGCCGATAAAACATGACCCCTGTCTGCTTTTGACGACCAGCAGAATTCCACAAACAGTGTAAAGTTCACACATGGACAGGCTGAGCAGCTGAGGGCTGCAGATATGCTGCTGACAGAGACTGTCGACGCAGTTCCCTGCATTTTTTATTTTTTCTCTCTCTGCGCATGTCAGGGTTCGCTCTGGGCCCTTCCTCAAAGGATCCCACCTGGTCAGGACGAAGAAGAGATGAACTCAGATAGAGCGGGGAAAGCTTGGAAGCGTGAAGAGGAATGAGGTCAGTAGGAGGAGAGAACTTTGTTGGGGAATGTCTGCAAACCGGAAGAGTTATGTAAATGGGCCCGTCATTAAGGCCCTCAGAAAGAAAGAGACGAGAATGGGCCCAGGGGGCAGGAGAGCTACATGAATGGACTTTTCTGTCCTTTTTCTTCAAGAGCCAAACATTTTCTAATGCTTAAATAACATACTTTTGTCCCTCCTCGCTTTGATGTCTGCTGTCAGGAGTATTAAAGTATTTATTTTTATTTTTTTAAAAGTAAAAAGTGCTGATAGGTATCAAATAGAGCTTTGTAGTTCAAACTACAAAGAAGAGCAACATCGGCATTTTGCTGAAAATCAGTAGCTTTCAACCAGTCGTTGCAGGAATGAAGGTCTGATTTATGACCTCTGTTCTGCTTTTCCTCAAGTCCAGATGTAAACATGGGCAAGACAAACACATCCTGGTCAAGTCTTATGTTCTTTGGAATGAAACACAAGTGAAAGGCTGAGGACTTCAAATCCAGTCATCCTCTATCGCCGTTTTGCTTCGTCATGATCTGACCAGAGTATGAAGACTGCAAAATCATGCAGGTTGTTCAGCCTAAAATGACTTACACTTATTTGTCCTCGATTGATATATCACTGTTGGCAAGTCATGATAGATTTAAGATTAGTCTACAGCAGAAGTCTGTGGTCAGAGGCCTCTTCAATGTCATTGCAGCACCAACTGCTGTCGGAGATCCTTCCATCCCACAGCGACTCTGTAAAGATACATTTAGTTTGGCTGTTGATTAATAAAGTATGTTTGCATTTATCTGAGTATGGGAAATGAAAGTGTGTGAATATTGCCCTCTTGTGGTGAAAAGTAAATTCAGCTTAAACCAGCGTTTTGACTTTAGTTTATCTTAACTAAAGATTTTAGTCAGAATTTAGTTATCACAATTGCTTTCATTTTAATAATTATAAAATCTTAGTCAAATAAAAAATCAATTTGTGATATGTTCCTATTTAAAAATGAATAGGATTCAGAAACATGTTATGTTTAGCTGCTTACTGACAGATTACATTAACAATAGGCAGAAATGTCCTACACCCACCAACATCTGAATATAGTTTTGTCTCATGTCTTAGTCAAAGAGTAATGTTATTTTTGTCGTCTCATTGTCATGAAAGTGGCATCAACAAAATAGTTTATACTAGAGGTGTGCCGATCGATCGGTCACCGATCATAATCGGCCGATTTCCGTGAAATCGGTGATGATCGGGATCGGC
>CAEGAF010135301.1:0-30743 GCA_903067075.1 Micropoecilia bifurca | reverse complement strand
TAACAGTCATGTTTTTGGACTGTGGGAGGAAACCGGAGTACCCGGAGAAAACCCACGCATGCACAGGGAGAACATGCAAACTCCATGCAGAAAGGCCGGGGCCGGGAATCGAACCCAGAACCTTCTTGTTGCAAGGCAACAGCTCTACCAACTGCGCCACTGTGCAGCCCTATTAAAAAAATTCAATCAGCTGAAAATCCTCTGAACATTCATTTTATATTCTGTTTTGAATGAGTTAGAGAATGAGATTTTGTGCAGCACATTCAGAACTAAAACCAGCTGACCAAACATAGCAGGAGCTCTGCTTCGGTTGCTAGGTAACGGGCTGGGTTTTGCTGGGTTGCTAGGTAACGGGCCGGGCTATGCTGGGGTTACTAGGTGAGGGCCAGCGCCTGTTGATTTGTGACAGTTACATTTTTGAAATGGGTATTTTTTCACAAAGAACAAAAATTAATTTATTGTTAAAAAAAATTTTTTTTTAGTTTTTGAGTTATCTTTAGAAACAGTCAAGACCAAAATAAAAGCATAAAATTCAACTAATTTTTTTTCATATTAGGTCCCTTTTAATGATTTTACTCTCATTCATTTTTATAACATATTCATCAAATTCCTTTCTTTGAAGCATGCCATTAGGTAAGAATACATTTTCAACTAATAAGACTGATGCAAATTACATATGATTTACAGCAGCTCAATTTAATAAATGCACTATTTAGTGAGAGCTTATTCTTACTTTTCTATGCATATTAACACATATCTTGGATTTTCTCTTGTAGAGTTTTGCTCTGAGTTAATTATAGAGTTATCTTTGTTTTTAGTCTGGTTGTTTCTTGGACATTTTGCCTCAGCAGCCCTGCAGTTTTGTTAACTAAACTTATTAATTTCATCATCTACCTTCCTCTAGAGCTGTTACCTGCCTTTCTCATCAGCACCACTTCAGGTGACACTTTCTAAAAACATTGCTGCATGACACCAATAGTCTTACAAGAACCCATTCTCCCCAAAGGGCCTTTGAATGGCTTCTTATTCTCATATGCATGTGCCTCACTTATAGGCCGGAATACATTTCTTTAAAGAAAATGACACTTCCAGCTGTTTTCTCAGTGGAAGCCAATGGCAAAGACACTATTTTTTCCAGCACATAGCTTGAGCAGTTTTGCTGACATGATGAAAGGAGCTCCAGGCGAAGCATATTCTAACCGAGGAAGATATTTTATTAGGAAAATGTGTGAAAGATTTCCCCGCCAGCTTAAAAATCTACTCTAAAAAATCAACAGTGGTTCTTTACTTTCATGTGCTTTTGGACATCAATGAGAACATTTAAGAACACCTACAAGTACCTATTGGATAGTCAGTGACACTTAAAAGCTTCAGAAACACTTATATACGGATCGATAAGATCATAATTGAGTCTCTCCATTTGCTAGTAAGCCCTTCTGACCTAATTTCTCTAGCTGGAGCGATAGATAAAATAAAGCATTTACTTCAGATGTCTGCAGCTAACGGAATAGATGCTGACAAACGGGGGAAGCACTTGTCAGTCCATTAAAGTTTAATTTAAAGATGGTGTTAAAGTTTAGACGGGTTTCTTATGAAGATGACGGAGGAGGATTTGCTTCAGAGATTCTTATCACATATGCTGTTTACTTTTGATTACACAGCTAAAGTAGTTTCCGGTGAATAAACAGCGTTAGTGAAGACAGTGTAAGTGGATAGATGTGTTAAATTTTGCTTTATAGCTTAAATTTATGGTAACTCATCACACTTTACCTCAGACTTCTTTTTGTTTTTAGAATAACTTAAATAATTTCTGGAACAACTGCATGTATAATTTTGTAAACAGTCCCATAAACTCTAAATTCAGTTTAGTGTGATTTATTTCCTAATTTGTTTGAAAATCAAAAATCAACTATGCTAAGCGTGCTTTAAATGTATTATCAAATCTATGAGCAATCTGATAATATAGTTAAAAACAAAGCAGCAGACGTATGTAGCGTTTAGCACCGACTTCTGCATCATCTTATTTCACATTTGTTTTTGTTTTTTTGGTGATTATTTTGTGATAGTTTCCTCATGTGTAAAGCTGATAACACTTTCCAGCTTTATTTCATCATCCACCCAATTAGGTACAATTTTTTCCCCCCATTTTCTAAAGGAAAATCTGATGAATGGTTCAATTTCAAAGGCCGAAAGTAGAGCTGCAGTAATTACAGTTATCTGGTCCGATTCAGATTTCCTGAAGCTCAATCCTGCTGATTCTGACTCGTCTCCAACATCTGTAATCAGCAGCGAGGAGGAGTGGGGATCTGACAATAGACCTCTCCACTTCATGATTAATTGTACTGGAGAAAGACATTGAACCCTCATACTTATTGATCCATCATACGTGACTGTGTGCATGAACGTGGATATGCATTATTGATTAATACCTTAGTCTTTTAAATCACCAGCAAGAGAGTGAAAATAGTTGCAGCACAAGAAGAACCACTGATTTTCCCATTTTTAAAAATAAATTACATCTTTGAAAGACATGTTTTATTTTTAAAAGATTATATAATTTTCTAAAACCAGGTGAAGCCGTCAATGACATTTGTACACTTGCAAAATAATAAAAAAAAAAACATTTAATCCTCAGAAGATGAGGAAATAAGAGAGACCTGAAAGCACTATTATTCTTAACATATTTTTTCCGAGCATTGATTGGTTAAGAGGTGGTGCATTCACAGTCTCGATCTCTGATCTGGAAACCTCAGACTCCCAGCATAACAGATTGAGAGACACAAGCAAATAGGGAGTCAGGCCTGTGATACAAAAAAATCTTGAACTAAAGATGAAGTTACTCATCCAGCTTTGCAGGACAGGTCTCAATATTCATGACCTCATTTTGTTTCTTTGGAACTTTTGAAACAAAAAGGAAAAAAGCTGTTTTGGTCCTTCAGAAAAATTATTTTGTACAACATAAGCCCATCTGAAAATAATTGAAGTGCTCCAATAAAGGAGGAAAGAGACAAAAGTTTGAGTAAATCAGAAATACACAGACAGTAAACGTGCAAGTGTAGAAGAAAAGAAAGCACAAATAACAATGAAATAAATCAAAACGCACACAAACAAGGTCAAGACTGTGACCTTGTTTGTGTGTGTTTTGATTTTGATTCAGGGTTTAGTCACTAAATACTGATAAAATCACTGATAAAAGTCCCAAAGCTCTTCACAAGGAGAATGTAAGATTAAACATGATTAAAATTAGACATTTTAAAAAGACAGAGAGTGTATCAAATGATGGAAATAATTCTAAACAATTGCATGAATATTAAAAAATGATCCTAAAAAGATAGATTGTTTAAAGTCCGAGATAATATAAAAAGAAAGGAAACTCTTTACATGGTTAAAGTTCAGCTTTCCCCCAATTTTTATACTATAAGCAAAATTTGGCTTAATCATGTCAATGGTTGAGTTGAAGTAAGGAGCTTGATTAGAGGCCCTGTAAAATTAAAGTAAAATCTGTCCTGAAATGAATTTGTAACCAGACATTTCCATCTGTGTGGAGCATGAGAAGAAACTGTTGGTGAAATAAACAATAAGTCTTAGTTATACAAAGAATTATGGTTCAAATCTTAAACAAAAAACTTTTGCCTTTGTGAATTTAGTTGGAAAGTTATGCCTGTTTAAGCTCCTCCACTATAGCAGCGCTGAGTTGTTTATTTTACAGCAAAGAAGTGACAACACTGGTAACTTTATATAACATACAACTATGAAGCATGGGAACTTCTTTACAGACACAATATGAGATCCTGCAGCATCCATGTGCTTTGATGGGTAGTAAAAGTGTGAAAATTGCTGTTTCTACTGAAATGTGACATGCATCCGAGCTGCTGGAAGGGAAGTACGTTTGTCGCGTTGTCTGATTGTGTAATAATTATATGTCAGCATACCATCATTATGTGGGATTACAAATACAGCCCTACTGTCTGCGCAGCACTCCAGTACACTTTGTATCTGTTTTCTTGTGACACGGAGGAAATGCAGTGATATCTGAGCTGGGAGTTGCATCGAGTAAAAAAAATAAATCCACTGAGTCACATCTTGTTTTGTACTTTCAGGTGTTCCTGCTGTGTTTGTCGCAATCTGGGCGATCGTCAGGGCAACGCTGGCAGACGCAAGGTGCGCATACACAAATTGCATCAGTATTTATTTTGACATTATTTGGATATTTTTGTCCCTGTCAAAATAGAGATTAAAGGTTGAACAATTGATTGCAATCAATGCAACAAGACAACTATTAGCAAGTATGAAAGAGACAAAAGGCGACAGCACAATTACAGTCTAATTCGTGTGACATTTGAGTCACCTGTGAAATCCAATTATACTCGCTTAATTTAATATGCAACACCGTTATGAACAAAAGTAGACACACAATGCAGCAGGTGGAGGCACTGGAAGAAATTGCTGTGGAAAGATAAAGTTAAATCTTAGTACTTCTCCCATTGCATGTTGTGAGCTTCAGTTGATGAAAAGAACATCCTTCCTACTGTTATTTACGGGGGAGAAATTATTCTGCCTTGGCGATGTGAGTGCTTCTCAAAACCGTTCCTTTTCTCTTCATTAAAATGAACAAATAAATAATTAAAAATCAAGAATCTGAGATAAATTTCTGTCAAAAAGAAAGAAAAATACTTTAGAAAGGAAAAGGAGATACTGTAAAGTTGAGTTTGGATCTGGTATACGGTACCAATTCACTACAAAGGGCTACCCATCTGCTTACTGATGACACTCACTGGTAGGGATGTGCAAGAAGTCTTTCATTGAAAATAAATCTTTTAATGTGTTAACACATACACACACACAAACTTCAGAAAAATTCAATGTTTAATTGATCATGAAAGCCAATGTGTCGTATTTAACTTTTGTTCATTTTGATCAATATTTAACCCAAAAAAGCTGAAGAGGAAAACCATTGTATCATTGTACATCAATCAGATGAATGTAACTTTATTTCCCATATTAATAAAAAGTGTTAATGTGGGACTGTGGTTGCTGTAAATAAAATATGAACAATTCACCTTGTTTAGCGAGAACGCACAATCTCATAACTTCCTCCTGGTCATTACTGGCCCCAGTGGTGCTTCTCCTTGTGCCAATCAAGTGTCTGCAGAGGCAGTTGTCATGAGTGTTTTGCCTCCAACAGATGACTTTTTATGGGGACTGTGATGTTGGTCTAAACCTCCCAAATAGTGGAAAATAGTTTCTCTTTTGATCACTTCTCTTCGGTTCTCTGTGAAGGTTTTCTGTAAGTTTTAGGTCTGAGGACACATATATCCCCTGGAAAAAGATTGTGTTAGTCCGTTGAACCATATTTTTTTCTGTTGATTTGGGCACAATCTTTGAGCCAATGCCACCAAATGTTTGTTTATAATTTCTTCAGATTTTAAACAGTTGATTATGCGATATACTCTTGTCTGTATGCAGTCAAAAGAAAAAAAGCCCTCCAAATCTGAGATCTTCTGCTGTTCTAATAAGTCGGCATGAAGTGCTTTTGCCTTTTGCTTTACAGCAGACCAAACTGAAACGTTTGTGGCCAAAAATTCATATCTCAACATATCTTTGGTCTGTTTACTCACAACAGACCAGATTGTTTTGTTTCAGTTAAGTCAACATGCTTGCATTGAATTTATTGGATAGAGAAGGTTTGGCATGTCTCCAAACAACCAGACAATCTTCCCTGTGCATAATTGCAGAATATATCTTATAACATCTCTCCAATGTCACATGTTTACCTTAGGTAATTAAAAAAGGCATGAATTTATAAAACAGTTTCAAGATTTCCCAGAAAAAACTTGAGTATAAATACAAATTGCAGTTGAGAAAAGTGTTGCTTTAGCTGGTCTGTCTAACTTGCCCCTAGGAGTGAGTGAGCATGTTTGTTTGCCCTGCGTCTCTCTGCATTGCCCTGCGGTGTAATGTCAATCTACCTTGGGTGATCCATGTCTCTCACACAAAAACTGCTGGAGATGAACACCAGCTTCCCTGGGTTCTTGCAAGGAAAAGTGTGTATGGATGGATGAAATTGTGAGGGATGAATCTGATTAAACATTTTCTCTCCCCGCTGAATAAACCGAAAGGTTGCACGTTTCTAAATTTGTCTGTGTGAAACAATGCTGCTGATATAAACGAGGAGTTCATTATAAGTGGGTATTCGCACATCTTTGTCATTCATGTCAATATGTGTTGCAGACACTGTATTGTCAGGTCCAGTGGCTTTATATCTGGTAGCCTTATCTGATAGATAAGTAAATAACTTTTTCATTGTATGTAACCAAAACAAAATATCATTTGAACCTTTACGTCAAAGTTATTTCACAGTCTAATTGTTTTCTTTTTATTTCATCAACAGGTGCTGGGAGTTGAGTGCTGGTGACATTAAATGGATTTACCAGGTTCCCATCTTGACAGCAATTGGGGTAAGTGTGAACAGCATTCATTATTTAAAAGGCATGTTTGTCAGTTTTGTATGTAAAGGGGAAGAAAAAAAGGAGAGAAGATAGATTTGTTAGCCTGCAACATACATTCCAAAGGATAAAATTTGAACTATTTATTTCTCTGATAAGAAAAAAAATTCAACCATTCAGTCATTTATCCTCAGAGAAGCCCAAACCAGTAACTGCCACTCCCTAAAAAGGCAATATGTGGCCTTTCTGTTGCCCTTCAAGGTTTAAAGTGGCATTTAAAGTGAAGGTCAGTATTGTAGAATTTGACAAAGGCGATTTCTTATAATTACAACTTGATTATTTCATAGATGACAATTCTTAAACGCTTCAAGAAATCAAAGGAGTCCATCTTAAGTTTGTCAATTTCTCAAGTCCTTTGAGAAAATACAAAATTTCTGTCCTGATTTTCTCTTATTAATAAATGTTTGAGGTTTTAAATAATTTTATCTCCAACAATTCTGGTACTAACTTTTTTAGTAATTAACATGTTCTAAATTTTAAGCGTAATATTATTTTTTTTTACAAACAATTGTCCAGAACTGGAACCTTTTAATTGTGTTTCTGGTACACCTATAAATCTGATGCACATTCAACACCTGCTAATAACATCAATGGACTATTTTGTTTTGTTTCAGAAAACAATGTGATGGGATTCTGGAAAAGACTATTGTTGTGTGCAAGATGTGCTAAAAGGAGTTGGTGTGTCACTGAAGATAGTCAAGTATAAAACAAAACTTAATGCAAAATTTGGTATGGAAGCACAGACGTCCCCAACGCTAATGTCAGCATCCACAGTCCACATATCTAACGAAGCATTTTTCTGAAATCTCTGATGATTGAATAACTTAAATAATGTCCAGTACTTAAATTATTTGTGGTTAACAAATATTTAACCCTAGGACGAGCTGTCTCCGCAGAGTTTGAACATATTTATAATGATCTGTGGTTTTTCTAAAAAGACAACAAGATTTTAATTATGCAGCAAAGACATTTTGGAAAATTAGTAATTTGAAAGATTTGGCTCAAACCGGCTTTTCTGTCATTTGGAGAATTTTTTCCAAACTTTTTACTTTTTTCCCTTTTTTTAAGAATTACATATAAATGGTGTGTTAGAGATTATAAAGATTGATTCCTCGTGCATTTTTTTTTCACCTTGAAGACTCGTTAAGTAAGCAGACATGCTGGAAATGGACTACATCTTATTATAATCATTAGAAATCTGCTCCAGTAATCTTTGCTCAAGGAAATTTCTTATTAGCAACCACCAAAGTGTATTAAAACTGGGTGAAAGGGCCATGGATAACATTGTGGTGAAGCTGTAAGCACGATGACGGAAAAGCAGATTTTTGCTTCGAAACAAGTGACTTGTTTTTATTCCAAGTGGTGCTTTATGTCCCTCGTGCTTGAATCTATTTTCTCTCGATGCTCCCGTTTCCTCCCACAGTTCCGAAACCTACATGCTGAATTCTTTGGGGATTGCAAATTGGCCACAGTGTGGATGTCTGTCTCTTTGATAAACCAACTGCTCTTGTATAGCACATTTTATACAGTTTACCATTAATCCATTCTCACACACACACACACACGCTTTCATCCCTTCTTTGTGTGTCGACTGTATTTGCACATTATCTTTGAGGTTTAGTGTCTTGCCCAAGGACACTTGAACATGTGAAACAGCTGAGGACTGAACTACCACTCATTTTTTATTAAAGAACCTTTTGAGCTGGTGACCGACAGCTGAGCCTGCAAGCTGCCAAAAAGAGTATTTGGCCCTATTCTATGATAATACTTACAAAATGTTTATAAAGACAGAAGTTAAATAACCACTTTGAATTCAATTCTCTCAGCACATATGGTTAATTAGCCTGGCACAAAGCTTCAAAAGGAAAACCTCAATGTAGGTTGTTCTAATTACGGAAGCTGTGACTGAGCCGTTGACTGGATTAGCATGGCTACCTATATAATGTTTATGTTGTTGAAGAGCAAACAAATGTATGTAGGAAGGTTCTTGCCTCCAACTCAGTCCTGTTTGCCACATTGGTTTATCGTTCGTCCATCTGAGGTAGAGTCAAAGTCAAAGGTTTTCATTTCAGCAGAACGATTCACAAATCTCTCTTTTGAAGGTATTTTCTGATCAGAAGAGATCAATAGTTTATTTTTGGACAGATTTTTAATGAGTGATAATCCCAGAAACAAAATACCCTCATTCAACTTCTTCATGCATGTTTTGTAGATATGCAGTAAATTCATGATGTGTGAAATTGTGTGACTTCAACATATTATTCAAGCTGAAACAGTATTTCTCTATGATTGAGGTTGGACTGGAGCTTTTTCTTCTATGCTTATCCTTTACATGAGTAGATGGAGACTTGAGTTTCATATTATAAATTCCTCATAACCAATAAAAAAGCTTGAAGGTTGTCTGGTGATACCACCTTCATTTTGAAATGAGAACTATTTCTTTACGTCATTTGTTGTATAATAATTCTACACTGGAAAAAATGTTTCTGGTTAGTCACTGGAAGCCCAAACTTGAATGTAAAGTGAAGCTTTATATTCTTTGTCATGTTATAATGTTGTTCACTTTTGTCTGCACAAAGCGAAATAATTAATTTGCATTTTTTTCTTTTATTTCAGTTTCATTGATCTTAAAATAATACCGGCAGTAATGAGCAGAAACTGAGTAGAAACTCGTCCGTATGATTAGCAGCCTTTAAAATGACAAGGGTTTATTAGAGGAACAGCTCCTTCATGTGCTGCTTTAAGCAGAATGTCAGTAAAACTTTGATGTTATTCTGCTGTATGATTTCACAGAGGAGATTTATTTGACCTCTGTTTGATTTACATAATCACATCTTTAGAACATTTTCTCAAAAAAAAAATCTATTCACAATCTTATTTCTTTTTGTCCTTAACAATTACATCACAATTCAAACCGTCTTCTATTTTTTCTTCTCCCTTTTCAGCTCAACTTTATTTTGTTTGTGAACATCGTGCGAGTTCTGGCCACCAAGATCCGAGAGACAAATGCAGGGAGATACGACACCAGGAAGCAGTACAGGTTTGTATTAAATTGACAAAAATTAGCTAATGAAACTTGCATTGTGTTATATATCTGTACATTCGCTGTTTGCACTTGCACAAATGTTCTGAGCTTGTAGAAAGGGACATTTTTTTCCTAAGAGGCATCAGCTTGTCAGAGGCATGTAACAGAAGATGTCACTGTTATGTTTTTTTTATAAATATAAAATGAAAAAAACAATTTTATTGTGATAATTGAAACCAACTCTTCATGCTCGGGATATTCCAATCAAGACTTTTAGTTCCTAATACCTAGTCTTCTGAATGTGAGTGACACTCTGCATTTTTAACTAAAATTATTATTTGAAACAATCTGCATCTTTGAATGAATGAAAGACATAGTTTGCTTTTTTCTGTTTTAAGGAGAAAACTGTTGGTACTCAGTGCAGAAAAGAGCAGAGACATTTCTAAACTGAGTGTTTCTTTATTGATTATGTATTCCTGTCTGTTAAGTTTTTCTATAATTACTTTATACTGATGAAATTTGCCCCAAACATAGAAACCTATTCTGTTCTTGCGCCTCAATTTCGCAGAGACAAACTTAGTACATCTTAGTATATTCTGTCTATTCAAGATTTTTCTCCTGGAAAGACGGACAGAAACCTCATCATTTTATTTTAAACGAGTGATTTTGCCAGTAGATGTGATTTAAAAAAAACTTAGTTACATTTTGCATCACATTTGCAGCAGTTAATAATTTTAGTTAAAATTCCTTACGCACTTATTCAGTGCAATTGAACATGTTGTGAACAGAGGAGAGCTAAACGGATGTAAACAAGCTGACAAAGGTGGTGTGTGACGTTTCAGTGGAAATCATCTCACATCACCATAAATACATGAGGCCTTTAGTTCTCTGGGGTAGTTTGTTTCGAACCTTTGCTGAATGTCTTCCCTTTTACTCATGTGCAAAAATAGGCAGTGATTTTTATCCTATTTAAAAAATATCACTGATCTACTGAAAATACAGACGGTAGCACTGAGTTTAGACAATAAACTCTACAATGAACTTTTTTTTTTGCCATAATCTGATACTTGTGACTGGAAAGACATTCCTAGTTGCTGCAACTTCCTGCAATTGTCACAAGGAAGAAAAAATACATATTTCTTAGGATATTTATTTCAAACCTTGTACATTTGTGAGAGGTTCCTCAGTTACATGGAACAGTGTTGTCAAAGAATGCCTGACAATATTTATAACAAACTAATTCAAATGCTTCAAAAATCTGTACTTTCTGTCTTTACACAGATTACATAGCTGGTCAGAAATTTTTCACCTGATTAAAGTAAAAAAAAATAAATTACTTGCGCTGCAGCAAAGTCCTCTGTTTGAATCTTAACTGGGCCTTTCTGTGTGAAGATTACATGTTCTGCTTTGAGATGTGCTATTTGAGATGGATGTTACTATCAAGTTGGCCTAATTTTATTGACTGAACAATTTGATTGTTCAGTCAATTTTATTGAGTGTGATCCCAGGGAAGGAAGTTGTTTCACCTTTACACAGAATTAAGTTTTGTCAAGCTGATTTTGACTTTGTGGTTGAAAATTGAAACTAGCTCTCATTATGTGACCTATGGAGATACACACACACACACACACACACACACACACACACACACACACACACACACACACACACACACACACACACACACACTCCTACATCTGTAATTATCTGTATTTTCCCTCCCCTGCTGGTGCTGGCGTCAGCATGTCAGATAAAAACATAATAATTATAGCGTATCAACCAAGAGCAGTCCCGCTTTGAAAGCTGCAGACATTTTATGTAGCTGAGATGACAATTTGTCAGAATAAATGATTGTGATCAGGGCCGACAGACCGGGGAACATATAAACATGTCAAATGCAATAGATGTCATTGTTTCTACAAAAGAAGTGAAGTGATTAAAGCAAAAGTAACTGGTAGTCAAACCTACTCAGCAAGCAAATGGGCAAGTACTTGCAAATCGAACCCAAAACTTCAGATGTAAAGACGTCATGTATTTTTTTTTTAATATGTCATCAGTCGGATCATTTGAGTCATAAAAGTGGATTAAGATGTGGTGACTGATGGGCAAAAGATGACTTATGAATCCAAGGACTCACCAGGCACATTTAGAGGTAAAATCAAAGCTGAGTGATGATGATAATGTTCAGTTGCTTCTTGCATCAATCACAGCTGTTCATACTTTTTTATCCAATGCCATTCTTGAAAGGCATCATATTTACTTTCCTTTTTCATATTTTTATCCCTCCATATAACATTATTCAACATTCTTCATTATTCTTTAGCAGAAACATTTCATTTCTGTCTATCAAAAGGAAGATTTTAAATTAAACTAGCTGCTCCCGCTGCACTCCCACTACTGTCACTAATATATTTTTCTATTCTGGATGATGGGGGGGGGGGAAAGACTTTATTGGATTGATTCTTTGAGGAAGATAGCAGCTTCTCATCTAGCATCAAAGCATTAGTTTTATCTCATTTTGCAGGTTTAAAGGCAACAATCCTATTTTATTGGTACGTCACAGTTCCTCACAAACCTATGACATGGCTCTGTGCTTGTTTTATCTTCTGTGATTTTTTTTTAGATTAGAATCAGTAGTTTTTAACCTTTAGGTCAAACATAGCGTGACAGCTGGTTGCGCACCAGGAAGCTTGTAGAATGACTTTGCCAAAGTAAGTTTCAAGAAATCTGTGTTGAGGATGAGAGATGAATATTGATGCACATGAGGGAGGCAGGTTGTTTGAGTTACCCTTGTTTGCTTGCTAGGCTCATTTGTTTCAATTGAAAAGGGGAGTAAATCACAGTCTACCTCTTATTTATGTTAGTTTCTGTCTGCAAAGGTTAGAAATGAAACAAAATGTGAAAATGAATGAATTCATAGTTTTAAGAATTTTTTTAAATAAGTCATGGATTAATCAAAACTTGATTTAGTTCTAAATACAATTGTTTTTGCCTCATGCCGGTCTTGAATACTAATCTGGTAATATGCTTTGGAAAAATGGAGACCAGCATATTTGCTAGACGCGTAAAGATTCAGTCCTCAACACTGAGACTAATAATTAATTTTTAAAATGACTTTTACCACCTTCCTAAGTCAAGGTAAAACATATTATATAAATTACTTAAGTCTATTTCTGTAAACTATTATGATTTTCTGCTAACTGCTGACATTTTTGTTAGATGTCCAGTAATGCTGTGTCTCCACATGTTTAATGTCCATATTTTAACTCCCATCATATAAATTCTTAACTTCTGATTTTAATATATCAGAAGTAGTTAAAATAACAACTCATGATTCTGATACCTAAAAACTAGAAACAATTTTGTTTATACTCGCTGACAAAAGGAAAGGTTGCAGAGGAAAAAGTGTGTGTGTGTGTGTGTGTGTGTGTGTCTGTGTGTGTGTGTGTGTGTGTGTGTGTGTGTGTGTGTGTGTGTGTGTGTGTGTGTGTGTGTGTGTGTGTGTGTGTGTGCGTGTGTGTGTGTGTAAGCAGAAGGTTCCAACTATAAATATATTGTTTTTGCTTCTACAGAAAGTTGGCAAAGTCCACCCTTGTGCTGGTGCTGGTGTTTGGCATCCACTACATCGTCTTCGTCGGACTGCCTCACACATTCGAAGGACCAAGCTGGGAGATTCGCATGTATTGTGAGCTTTTCTTCAACTCCTTTCAGGTACTTTCTGCTTACGCTTCAGTTATGCAACATAAGCGAAAAGGGGGTGGAAAATATCCCCAAAAAACAAAACTCCTGGCTAGCATTCCTTTGCAAAATCAGGGCATGGAACGAAGCAGTGCACCAGCAGAGCTTCCAGCACTGATGCATTATTTATTTATTTATTTTTACCAGCATCAGCTTGTACCGCTCTACTTAATTTACTTTACGTGTCCCTAGCCTTTTGTTTTATTGTTTAAAATACTCCTGATTGCACTTCCTGAGACCTCTCCGTTACTGTGACACCTAAAGATAAATGCTTTTCTCACTTCCCTGACACTCTGGAGTTGGTTTCTACTGTAGGTTATTTGTTTTCTGAACCAAGTGTCTGTATAGTATATATATTCCCAGGTGGAGGATTCAGGAACAGATGACTGCTTCATTTGTTCTGTAGCTGCACTGATGTTGTACACGGTGAAAACTCAATTATACACAGAACAAAGGTGGTTCAATGCTGCAGGCATAATGTTGTTCTGCAGAACTCTGATTATGTCAAGTTCAGACTCTTCTCCATCTGTTTAATTATTTCTTTGTTTGTCATGTTAATCAGCAGGTGTCCTAGATGTTTCCAGTTCAGAGACTTATAAGACTTTTACAAATTAAAATGGCTCAGAAATAAAATATCACCAGTTGCTCCTCAATTTAATACTTCCAACTTTTTTTTACTATACTATGGAATGTAATAGAAGTGATAAATCATATTTTTGCTCTTGGCCACATTTACTTTGCTGTTCTACAATAATTTGGTGGATTCTGCAGATTAAACATGGTGGGAATGGTTTTGTTGCAGCAAGAAATCACAAGAAGATGAGTTTGGATTACAAGGATGGTAAATTAAACTTTTCAACTTCTGATAGGAAACTGATTATTGTTTCCTTTCTGCATGACTGAAAATGAGTCAAAGAGTGAAAAACAACTTTTCAAAAGTAGTTTGTTGATATGAAATTGGTCAGAAACAATGTGAAAATATGAGACAAAAATGTAACTTTTGGAAACAACATTGCATAATTTTATTATTTGTGACAAAATATGAAAAGGTTCAAAAGATATGAATATTTTTTGTTGTTATAGAATAATGTTTAAAGATAGGATCGCTGATTTTCACTAACATATTTGCTTACAAAACCATTCAGGCATACAAAGTCCAACATCTACACAATTTTCTGCATTGCAGACAATGCATGACTTGGATATAAAATCCCCTGTGAAAATAGACAAGAGCGTTCAGTCATCCTCATTTCACACAGTAGAGACTTTTTATACTCTTTGTTTGTGGATCACTTCATAATAATCATAGAATCCCTTTTGCGTATTAAGCGAACAAAGCACTGCTCTGTCAGAAAACGGCAAAGGGAAAAGTGATTATTGTTAACTGTTTGCAAGATCACACAAAAATACAGACGATCTTTATGAAAGGAGCTGCAGAGAAATAACCAAAGATCACACACTGAGATCTCTGTTGTTCCTGGTTTTTAGTAACCTTTGCATTTGCACTTCACGCAGTGGGAGGAATCCAAAATTATCCTGTATGAATTACTCTGGGTGACTGTCAGTGTCAAAGTTATTACTTCACTTTAATATGCAGGGAAGAAGCATGATAATGAGGTTGAATCCCTTTCATAATTAAGCTCACCCTAAGTTGAATGAGCAATTTTGTGTGTTAGAATCAGTGCTGACTTTATTTTAGGCCACATTATCACTTTCTTTTGAGCAGTAAAACCTTAATTACATGTGTAGAGAAATTATTTTGCACTAAAACATGCTATTATTGCTGAAATGATATGAGCCTATTTGAAAGAGTATCTTATAATGACAAGCTCTCCACTGCAGTTCTCCAGGAGTTCATCAGTTTAGCAGAAAATGTTCTGACCACCATTGACAACAAAAGTCAAATCCTGAGCTGGGAAATTAATTTAACCTGGTTTCTTTTTAGTTACACAACGACATAAGAGTAAATTTGTGATAAAGTGACATTTACCAGAGACTTGCCTCGTTATTTAATAGTTGGACACTGGACCAACTGGGCAGAATCATGTTTTAAATGTTTCACATCTGGTCAAAAGATGTTACACTAATCAAAGATTGTTGAATTCAAAACAGTTAAAAAAATTTTTTGTTTTGCACCATTGGAAAGTTAAACTTGTCCCTCAGCAGATTTAAATACTGCACTTTCATTCTAGCCAACATTATCAACAGATGGGCAGCAAATTCATTCGATCAAGCATGATATGCAATCTCTTTTTTTTTTTGCATTTGACATGGTTGGGGTGGCCCTGACTCAGGTGCGTTTTGTGATGGAGAAATGCTCCCAGTGTTCAGGATTCACAAAAGCCATCTGCAACAAAAGCATTTTTAGCTGCAAACCCTACAGTCAAAAATCCCCAAAAACCCAGTTCATTCACTGCTTCAGGTAGAAAATAACATCTACACACCAAAGCACATTAGATGTCAACCTGACGTTAATTTATTTCTTCAAAAGAATGAATATTTGGGGAATTACTTATGGGTAACATCACACGTTGTGACATTTTAAAGTCCCAGTGTAACATTGGATATGCTATGTGTGACTGAATCACTTCTGATGATTAATTAAAATGACTTGACACAATGTCAATAAATTAGTTGCAGTGGATACGTTCATTTTACATTCTTAAATGGATTTAAGCAGCTTCTTTTCCCTCTAACCATCAATAATGTTACAGTGCTGTGGAAAAATATTGCTCCCTTTTACAAATTTCTGGTTTTTCTCATTTGTTACACTTGGATGTGCCAGATTATCAGGGAAATGCCACCTTGTAGGGCTTTTTTTTAAAAAGATGACTACATGAAAATGTAATTTCCCATGTTTATGCTTGGAACTAAAGTAGCTTATGAGATAAAAAGAACAAAGATTCTGGCATTTATCAGTAAGGATGGGTAACAAAGTCATTTCTAAGGCTTAGGGACTCCAGTACAATTAATCTATTTTCCACAAATGGAAGAAACATGAAGCAATGATGAACCATCACAGTAAGTGAAAAACTAGAAAAAAATTTCAAATACACATTTATGATGCCGAAAAACTTGGGGGAAATATTCCGTAGACTGACGAGACAAAAGTGGATTTTTTTGGGAAGGTGTGTCCTTTAAATCTGGCTTAAAACTATCAAACAGTAAGACATGGTGGTGGCAGTGTCATGGTTTGGGTTTGCTTTGCCACTTCAGGACCTCGACTAATTCTAATCATTACCAGGAATGTCTTCAAATGTAACTCCTTAAGCTAAAACATACTCGGATTATGGATCAAATTCACAGCTGAATGTTTGAAAAACAAGCCGAGTAAAGATTTTAGATTGGCCTAGTCAAAGTCCAGACAAAAATCAGATTGAGATGTTGTAAAATGACCTTAAATGGGCTGAAAACAATCAATCTAATAAAGAGAATTAAAACTATGTTGCAAAAGTGGGTCAAAAATTACATGAAACAATAACCAGTTATCAAAAAACTTGTCAGCTTGCTGGCACAAGCAGCTTTGAGGTTTAGAGGGAATTTTGCTAATTTAAGGAGTCATATTGTTTTTGAGACCTTGTCTACTTTATAATGACTAATTGCTTTCTTAATGAATAAAATCATTTTGAAAAACCTCAGGTTGTTTTTGTTACTCCACTTATTCAAGGATTTGTTTGTTTTAAAGAACTATGTTCGTCATGTTTAATTGGTGCCAGAATTCATTATCAGAGTGACCAAAGTGGGTTAGATGAAGTCAGATGGATGACCTGAAGAATCATCTTTGCACTGCAGCAGCAGTAGATAAAAATATCCTTTCATATTGATGAGGCGTGAAACTGAAAATAAAGCTTTGCGACAGAAATTATGACTCGCGCAGGTGTATAATTACTGTTTTGGTAGATTTTTCATAAACCAAGTTTAAAGAAGTGGATTTTTTTTCTTGATTCCTTAATGAGAAAGGTTACGCTTTTATTACATTTACTTAAAATGCATAAATCATGAATAGTCATTCCACAATTTGCGAAACAGATGGCAGGTGCAGCGATCTTACTGACGGAAACGGAAATTAAATAAATTGAGGGGGATGGAACCTTTTTATTCGCCTTAGCCATTAAATCACATCAGTGAAGGTTGATGGGATTTCTGCTTTTGTGACACTGCCAAGTGAATTCGATGTGGACGCTGCTCTTGCGTTTGGTATCCTGAGACAAAAATGCTATTTTGTTGTATAATAAAGATCAAAATTAGTCTGCCACCTGATGAGACAAATGACACACCGACCTGCAGCTTATAAAGCTTATTGGCTAAAAGGTACAAGTGCAAAAGCATCTTAAAGTCTAAATGAAAACTGACTTGCACAAAGGGAGAGTTCTTACAATAAAGATTATAAAAACAAAGATTTAGAAATGGAGGGTGAAGCTTTGTATTCTCATCCTTTTGGTGCCAATAGATGCTTATTTCCTAGTCAGTGTTGCAGTGGAGACTATAAATCTGTGATATAGGATGAGATTATTATTACTTCTATTATTAAGCATGTTCTTGGGCAAAAGTATAAAACCAGAGTACCTGGACAATTACAAAGGAGCCATACTAAGAAAAAAATATTTTGGTCTAACATTTCTCCTATTTTTTTATTTTATTTTATTTTTTCAATATTAGATTATTAGCTCCATGAAGAAGGTAATATATCTGTGATGTTATTTTTGGAACAGGTTCATTTTTCACAGGGATCATACTTTTTAATTTGAACGAATACACAGTGAAGCATGATGGAACAAATCTGAATCTGGCTTCTTTCTATTTATTGTACCAAGATAAGTAGCTGGTAATTTTAGGCCTTTCTTGGCATCATTCACTGTTTCTCTGATGCCCTCAGATGGAACATGTGATCATAATTATAGTGTAATCCATTTTGCCCTGAGTTACCAATATGCTTTTTTTCCCCCAGGGCTTCTTTGTGTCCATTATCTATTGCTATTGCAACGGAGAGGTGAGTTGATATTTTTTCTGTAAGTGCAGCTATTGGAGAGAAAATGCTAAAAGCAAATATAAATGTAGCAGTATAGATTTATAGATTGCTAAAATGGCTTAAATTACTCCAATTACAAAAGCAACAATCCCATTTTGACATGTCAAATTATGTTTTTAATGTTTAATGTATGTTTCTTATTACTGAAAACTCTTCATTCAGATAAAAATGAATATAAAAAACGAAGAAATCATTTTGAATCAAGAGAAAATTCATATTTCATAAACCTCGTCTTGGGTTAAAATTGTTGTTTCACAATGTTAAAAATATTCAAAATGATTGAAAAAATAAGTGCAGTGGTTTGATTCTTAATTTCTCAAACTACTGAACTCAAAGCAACATTGATGGAATAATCTCTCCATAAAATATTTCAATACAAATAAGTGAACATATAGCAAAAATGACTCCCTGTCACATTTTGTGACCAAAATGTTACGCCCTGTAAATGAATGCGTTTATATAATCTCTCTGGTCTGCATGTTTACATAATTTGATCAACATGCAGACCAGAGATCAGCCTCTAAGAGTTTTATTTCACAAGAAGCTGACATATCTAGAACAAACACCTGAAAGCTTGAGCAGTGCCACTGTAAATATAGCAATGTATTTTAGGCAGGTGTTGGAGAATCTGACAGACAATCAAAAGTTATGCGCAACTCCCTAACATCTCTCTCTTATGTCACAACAGAAAACCAGACAAAGCTCACAAAGTCATTGTCAGGCCAATATAACATCTTTAATTTAACATGCACACACATATTTAGATATTTTTTTCTTTTTCATTTTTTTCTCCTCTAAAGTGTATGTATTTGATTTTAATATCTGTACATTGGGAGTTTGTGAAACCAAACTTATGGGCTCAAACATGACCAATAAAGCTGATTCTGATACATTTCAGCGGTTTTATGCACGCAAGGTTCTGGATTCTCTAGTTGCTCCTGGACTTTTTTTCCTCCAAGTCTTTTAATCCCTCAGGAGTTTCTGGATAAGAATTTCAATGTACTTCTCCAAATCAGGGTTAGATAGGCTAAGAGCGTTACTGTGCTCCTGTAAAATATCAGCTTAAAGGTGAAATAAAGTCACATTTTCCGGTTTCTTGCAGGTTCAGACAGAAATAAAGAAAACGTGGACACGCTGGAACCTCGCCTTCGAGTGGGAGGGCCCGGTGGTCTGCGGTCGCTACCGTTACGGCTCTGTGGTCGTAGGTCTCAACAACAACAGCACCAGCAGTCAGTCCCACCTGGCCGCCGGAGGCCTGTCCACGCGCTCCACCACGCTGGCTTCGAGTCGAGCTTATCAAAGCACGGGCGCGCCCTCCATCAACGTCCATGCCACCCTTCCGGGTTATGTGATGACGAACTCCGATCCCTCCATACCTGAAGAGCTGGAGGACAGCGGCCCAAAAAGAGTGGACGATATCTCACTGAAGGAAAACCTGCCTGTACTGAATATAAGTGCAACTGCTGAGGATGAGGAGGAAACGCTGTAGCTGGCAAAAAAAATGCAAAAAGAGACAGATTCAAATTCCTACCGATGGAGCCGTGGGACTCATTATTTTCTTGCGTAATTTAAATTCTGACAAAGGTAGCTAACCCAAATGAAAACTGAAAATGAGGGAGCATTGCGAACGCTACATGGATTAGCCAATACTGAAGAAGTTCCAACGCCGAACATGATTTGTGAGTTTTTATATGGCTGAAAGGACTGATCAAAAGCTTTTTTTTATTCTAGAGAGAGACTCAAGACACTCCAATCAAGTTTATACCTGGATTTAAAGAAATCATTGAACCCAAGCTGTGACTCTGGTGCAGGTGTTAAAAGCAAGCATATTCACTTTATACATTTGACTTTAACTTTAATATCCACCTGCAACAACTCATGCTGCACTGGTATGAAGGGCTTTTTGGGGCTGTGATATTGCACGTGTTAAAAATCTGGATGAGAGGATTGAGATGACAAAAGAGCCCTTATTTTTGTCATGGAGGAAACTCCATTTCTCCAACTGCCTCTGGAGGCCACTCAATAGAAGAGTCCTTAAAAAAAAACGAGACCTGCATACAAGTACTGAAGTTAGAAACATTTATTTATAAAAAGTTGTGGAAGCTCCTTCCTTTTCTTGCTGCTAACTGGTGTGAACCTTTAATAGGATCACATCTGAAACTAAATGTGAAACTCCAATCAGAAGAAGCACAGATGATTGTTTACATAAAACAGGGTGTTTGTAAGATAGCAGTGACGGCACAGGTAGCATGACGGATGTAAAAACAAGTTATTGTTTGGAATGATGAAACTTTTGTCTTTACAAAGAAAACAATTATATTTTAACTTCTAAAGATTTAGTGTGTGCTGTATTTCTCCATTTTCTCCATTCAGCAGAGAATAAAATCTTAAAATGTTTTGTGTTGGGTCCAAAGAAACTTCTCCATACGTCTTTTATGAATTTTGTTTTATCCTAGTACACATTTGAATCACTCCGTTTCCTACCTTGCTCTTTTGACTGTCGCATAAAAACGAGAGCATTTTGCAGGAAGTGAATTGGATATTTTAAAAGTCCTGCTGCATCTTTGAAGTACATATTGTTGATGTTGTGCCCCTGTTCTGAAAGGTAAAAAGGTGAATGTTTGTTGGGATGAGGTCTGTTAAAATAGCCATTTCTGCTGCATAAGGTCTTGATATGTTACTTTTGCTGGGATTTTATTGTCTGCTTTTATTTACTTTTTCTTTCACATACTGTTTAATGGTCTTGGCGCATTGGGAAAATTCCAATGCTCTTATAGTCCCCAAAGAAGGTTGGATAATTCCTAGAAAAATAACTCTGAAAGTGAGATACAGGCCAGTTTCAGTTTCAAGCATGCAGCATGCTAAGGTGAGTGGATCTTCACCATTGCAGATGGTAAAGTTTGGTTAAGTGATGTTCTTATTGGATCATTTGAGACAAAGTTGTGTTGATCGGTTTTAGTGCCTCAAATGTGCAGCATTACTAGTTACATGGAGAAAGATATGCTGTGTTCATGCAGCTGAATTTCTTATGTCTAAATTGATTTGCTGCAGTCAGCTTGTGATCAAATTGTTTGTCCTACTGTGTTGAAGGGTATTAAAAGAGGATTATTTCATATAGAATTGTTTTCCTGTGCCATTAAAGTGAAAAGCAGAAAGGAGGAGTTATGTGACAAGAGTTGGAAACAATTTTTAATTAAAATAAATAAAAGGGTTCCAAAGATTATTTATTGGTTTTCGAGTTATGGAAACGTCACTCATAGCAAAGACAAAAGGGAAAATTAAAATTATTAGTGAATCTAGAAACGTTCCTTCATTCTTAACTTATAGTTTTGAATAATTTTAAATAAATTAAACCACCAATAATGCTGTGGTTTAACAAAGAGAACACTACAAGGTAGCACTTTACAGAAAGTTGAATTAATGGCATCGTCTCTCACCCATGCTGACTATAGCTGAACCATGTGTAAACTGAATAATCACAATGAGCATTGTTGTTTTTTAGTTGAGATAAATAAGAACTGAAAAAAATGCACTGCTGAAACCAAATTTTGTACATGTTGCTCTTCATGCCATCATTACAGCACAGCTAGCTGCTAAAGGAAGCTAACAGAAATGCTGCAGAACAATGAACTATTCAGAAAATGAATACGAAAGCAGTATTTTGTTCTTAAAAGTCGGAAGTGTTATAACTGAAACGCAGTGGAATTTGCAGGAAGACTGTGCTGCTACTACACCACAGCTACTGAAAGTTAGTCTTGGCTGTTGGCTATAAGGAAACTCTGTGACATGCGTATGAGTCCAGAAGAAAATTTAAACAAATGTACATGTCACAAAATGCAAAACTCCCTTCATTTTGTACCTTATTATTCCTAGCGAGTGTGGTCACAAAAATGTTAACATATGCAAGAATGTGTGTCCTTGTTGTTTCCACTATGTAAGTTTGTCTTTTTGAAGGCATTTGCAGGAGTTTCAGTAAATTCTCTTTCTGCTTGTCACACAAGAAGAGATTCACTCTAATAAAGATGACTACCTATGGCGTTACATTTCAGCTGGAAAATCTTAGATTTCACCTCAATCAAATATAACTTCAAAATCCAATGTAAGTGCCTCATGCTTTTGAAGTGATCAAAGCTTTCTGATTTTGCTGTCATTTTTACACTACTTGCCTTTTTTCTCCAATTAATGTGTGTCCAACCACTGTCAGTATTGTAATACATATCAGATTGATATTGACTTGAGTGTCTGGGTCACAGGGATGTTCCATGACACAGTAAAATGTGGATCATAGCCACATTGTGAAAAGTTTATATAGTCTATTTTCTAATGAATACGTCTGCAGTTATGTAAAATGTTTCCTTGAACTTATTTGTTGAGAGTTTGACACAAAATTCTGTTAAATTTTTATTTTTTGTGCACATAGTTTTCCATCTGTATGGCTTGTGAATTAATTTGTTTTTCATATCAAAATCAGTGTATAATTCGTTACTTTCAGTTAACGTGTTGGCTGTGAAGCTGTACAGTACATCCAATTACAATTTAGCTGGGTTTTTTGCATGCATGTTCGTCAGAGACTCTCCAGCTGCAGCAGAAGCTTTAAAAGTTGACTATAACAGGATTATTTTTAATCTCGTCTTTTCATATGCTGAGAGCATTCAGCTGTTTTTCACTGTGATTATTGTCTTTGTCTTACTTTTCGTGGTTTCAAACATATCCCTCTAATGAGTCTCACTCTTTGCTTTTCCTTTAGCCGCTAATAAATGTTTAATGTTTGCAGCAGCTACCTAGTAACGTCCCTTTGATGTTTCCTGTTTCAATGTACATTCGATGCTAACCTATTTTTTTATCAACCAAAATTGATGTATAACACTTACATTATTTAAAATGTAACCAGATATATATATATATTAAAAAAAATCCACTTTCAGTGTGACACTGTAATGCAAACATTCATCTGATCTTGACCAGGAGAAGAAAAATGCAAATTTAAATCTATTCTAAGCATTTTAAAGAAGAAATCTTAATTCAAGAACATTTTGCAAAAGCTTTGTCAGAGCCAGGTCTGGTTATGTACTTATGTCTTCTGTGGAGATATTTTTCTGACAGTTAAGCCACTTAACTTTAATCTATAAATCCTTTAGACATAAAAACCTTCTGAACTGAAGGTATGAATGAGTTGTGTCTCTTCACAAAAATAAGGGCTTAGCGAATAATCGATTTAAAATGTGATCTTTAGATACTTTTAACAGCACTGTAACAAAGACACAATCTACTTCCAGTTTAACACTTAAATCTTTGAAAATTACCCAAGAGAGGAGTTTGAGTGGGAGAAAAAAAATATAGTTTTACCATCAACAAGAGAAAAATCAGCTGAAGTTTTATTCTGTGTGAATTACTATCAGATAAAAAATTGCTGCAGCTGCCCAAGCACCTTTCAATATCCTTAGCAGAACTACTTTATGTGTGCATTAGGAGATAATTTAGGCAGAAAATCATAAACTAACAAAAGAAACCGTGCAATAATGCCTTCTGGATAGACAAATAATAAAAACTATTGGATAGGAAGGCATGCTGCATTACTTTGCAGAAAACTGATGAGATAATGAAACTCCTGATGATAATGTTATCTTCTCATTAAGCTTAAACTGATCAGGAATGTGTATAAATGTCCTGTATATTTAGGGAACTAATGTAGATTATAAACTAACATATAGTGCAGCTGTGACAGGAGACCAGCTGCAAAGGTTTTTATCAAAACTTAAATCTCAAGAAGAAATCATACTCATTGCAAATGACTGAACATTATCCCACTGCATGTTTTACAATGTGGGAGCGAGAAACTTGATGCTTGAAACCCACACAACAGTTGTTTTAGTTTAATTTCTTTATTGAATTTAGGTTTCAAATGGTCTGTATTTAAAACAAGTAGTAATATTTTATCTTTATGTCAGTTATGTATGGCATAAATAATCTGGGTTTTGGAAAACTCTTGAGCCTAACAAAAAAAAGATTCCAGTGTTACAAAAGTAAGATAAGCATGTATAAAAACACATTAACTAACAACTACTTAGACGTACAACAGATTTAAAGTAGTATAACTATTTTAAATAATACCTATAATTATAGCACAGATTAGGATAGGAGCACAGATTAAGATAAAGGATGTTCATCCTGTCCTGTTTCAAAAGGTTCTTGCCTGAAAACGCTTTGCTCCTGCCAGTTCACTGACTTCATAGGTTCTGCTGGTCCCTGCAGAACTGGTACTTTCCCCCCCTGCAGACAGAAAGATAAGCAGTCTGCAATTAAACCTGTAGACGACCTCTGGTATCTTGCTGTACATGAAAACAAAATGTAATGTGTGCAACAACAAATCGCTTTTTCTGAGCTGGAGTACCTGACGTTCCCCATTAAGAACGTTACACAGCCTGCATTCGGACTGGATTTTGTCTATTATCAAAAATGATCAAATTCAAGTAAATCAATTGGTTTCAGGGCATGTTAATGGATTTTAAAAACTAAGCTAAAAGTTTTCAGTGTCATTGAGGTCATTCTATATGAAGTTATTCTGTTTTCTTATTGAATGTTGATCGTTAAAATGTTTTTAACAGTTGATATGGTTCAGATTAAAACACCTGGGAACCAAAATGCCAACATTTGTTACCCTTTCATCTAGTGCGATTCTCTTTCACACTGCACCTTGTCAAATGATCCAAGCCATTAGACAAACCTATTTACCTTTTCACCTGTGGAAATGACCCAAAAACTTCTGAAAAAGACATGAGCGCTACTTCCTTCTTTGCAAATTGTAAACAAAAATGGAGCTGTCACAGATTTTAGAAGTTGCATTTATCCAGAATGCCTACGGTATAGTCCACTTTAGTCCACTTTAGTCCACATCAGAGTTCACTTTCACACTTCGCCAAACAATTCGGATTTTCTAGGCAAACAAAATAGAGTTTGATCAAAGTGGATGGTGTGAATGAACCCTTAATTTATGATTCAAAACCACCTTCTGTGGACAATTTATGAATATCCAAAGTTATTTTATTTCATTTGAGAGGAACGGCTTTGGTCAGATGATTGAAAGCAGAAGATCAACAGGAACCAAACCAGAAATGGTTTTGAAGCACTGTAACAAAGACACAAGATAGATCAAGGTGACATCGATGGAATAGTCTGACACCAATTACATGAAACACACCTGAATCCCAGTTTATGATCTACAATTTGGACATTAAATTGGTTGAAAATCCAGCCAGAACTTTGGTCGACCACCAAAAATGTTCCTAAAGACTTTCCGCATTTAAGTCATTGTGTTAATTTTGACAAAGCTTTCACTATCCCTTGTCCTACTGGATTTATAGTTCAACAGCACTTAGTGTACTCAGAAATTAGGTATGCAGACAGCAGAGTAAGATAATTTCTAAAGCAATTAATTCTCATCTTTCTTCATTGAACATACATTTTAATGAGTTCAGTTATTCTCAGACTCACCAATCAAGGATTTCTTCCTGTTAATCACCATGATCCTGGTAACCCGTCTTCCTTTTCAAATGTTGAACAAAGATCCCAGCCATCATGTACTATTTATAATTAGTCCTTGGATTCAGCACTGACGTTGAAGAGAGAGCATCTATTTTGCTGTGCACTTAAAGGATAGTGAATCAACCTTTATGAGACGCTCAGATAGAAGGAGTGCATTAGCTCAGTAGTAACCATTTGTTCCCAAAAATCCTGCAAGTAGTTCATGGAACACAGACTCATCGATGCTTCAGAAAACAGCAGCTAAATTACATATATTTTTAGTCAATCAATCTAAACCACATGCTTTCTGAGTAAAATTAAACTTATTAAACAATATTTTATTTCTTGTATGCATCATGTCTAATTAAGAGTTTTAGATGCATTGAATTGGAAAGTAACCAAGGAAGCAAAAGGGCAGCTGCATGTGTTGAGTAATCTGAAACAGCAACATGCTCTGGTTATAGATTCCCCACTCCACTTTGTTTCCCACTTAATTTTCAAAGACATGCGCCTTCTCCGTTGTGCTTTGTCATGTAGCCTAGCTTAATTGCAGCCACATCCAAGCAGAGCACCCAGTAGAGAACAAGCACACAAAAGCCATACAGATAAGACATCAGGCATTCACACAAAAGAAAAAAAGATAAATAAAAAAGACCAGAGCACTGAGCAGCCAGCAGCAGCAGCAAATAATCTGAGGCTTGTTAGCCATCTTCATGAAATCCAATCAGTAAGCGAGTGAACCAAATGTTTTCCTTTGCTAATTTAGTGGAGCTGGAGAGAGTGGAGGGCTGCTTTCTTACACAGAACATAAAGTTGCATGAAAGAGCAATCAGAGAACTAAGAAAACAGTTATGTGTAATTTTCAACAGAATAGTTTCAATCGGAAGTGAAATCATAACATTTTTGGAATCATGGATTATTTTGGACCGATGCAGCTTCGCAATGACAGCAGAATTTGAACGTCAAGTCAAAATGTGAGGACATACCTTGGAACTGTATGTGCCTATTGACATTTTATTAGCTCCTCCTCTACTGTCGCATGCATTGGTAGAGAATCTGCCCTCCTGTTGTGGCGTGACTGACACAGGTGATATTTTGAACAAGATGTTCAAAATGTGCTGCCAGAACAGATTGTTGTCTCCCAGTCAGCTGTGCCTCAAATATCTAAGCTTATTATCAGTGCTGCTCCACATTCTACTTAATGATGGGATAGAGATGGTATCATTGTAAAGGTTCAAACCAAAGAGAAAGCTACAGTACATTCCTCAGACTTGGCCTCTATTCTGCACAAAGGACAAACAAAAATCTGTCATCAAAAGTACTGGATCCCAACCGCCCAAAAATCCAAGAAGAAGAAACCAAAGTCATCGTGTGCGACACCTGCAACCTGGTGAATGCAAACCTGAATCTGTCAAAATGTTTTTGTACTATAAAAGACTCCAGAGTGTTAAGTTATAAAGTTGCTTATGTCAGTTTTAGGATGTAATGGTAGCAGGACTGTGCCGTGAATGGTTGAAGACATTCACGGCACAGAAAAAAAAGGTTGAAAACGTGTGTTTTCAACTTTTTTGCAGGAAGCTAGCTAAAGTAGCCTCTTGGAGCCAAGCGGCTTCAACTGCACCTGTACTTAATACATTTAATTATCCAGTCACAGAAGTGTTTATAGTCATGCTTGTTGTTGCCACTTTGCAAAATTTGAGGGTTCCTATAAGCATCAGTGCCCCGAGGCTGGAATGATCCTTAAAGTCCAGCCAGGTTTTGTTTATGAGTGCTGCTGTCTGGACGCACTGATTAAAGAGAAAATAGATAATTTGCAAAGAGAAAACTTGTCGAGTTCTTCCTCACCAGTTTCTGTGCCAAGCAGATAAAGGTTTTGAGGACACATTTTAAAAGGTCCATTTGGGAATTAAAACTTAAAATACAGCCAATGATGCCAACTTTATCTACCCACAGCACAATGGAGAAATAAATTAATAAGAAGTTTGTAAAAACATGTTTTATAAAAACTCCTTGCATAAAAAGGTCAAGAAATACATTATTAGCAGCAAAAGAACATCATTTTGCAGATCTACAATCATCACAAGTGTTCTGAATTTCTTTCTTTTAGAGAAATGCAAATTAAAGGTCTTGAGTAATTGTTCACTTTAGGGTAAAATGAATCGGCTGAAAATCTGGACCATCAGTTAGACTGAAATATAAGGAATCAAAACATCTATGAAGTGAAATACATACAGGTCTGAATGTGCAGTCAGATGTAAATTTTCTTTGCTAAGGCAACAAACAATGCGTGTGGAGATGGTGCAGCACCGCTCAGAGGAACAAGCTCCCTTCATAAAGCAAAAAGTATTTCAAGCAGCTACGAAGAAAGGGAGGAGGAGGCCTTTCTGCCACTTCAAAGACACTGGCTACAAATGCATCATCACAACCTAAAGGCATCTAGACAAAAATGGCAAACTGTCACCGTCTCTTCTCCAAGCATGCAGAGGTTCTGTGTAGGACGCCTTTTGTGTAAATATCAAAACATCGCATTAAGCTTACGGAAACATTTGCAGTCTAGTCGTGGAAAATAATAATTAGTCCTAAAATAGATGCATATCAATTAATTGATAAAATGATATATGCACACTTTTTAAATTCAATAAATGCATTGCATGAATATTTTTGCGTCTTTAAAAGCAGGGAAACTTAAGGAATCCCTTAAGGCTGCACAGCTAATTGAATAAAATGAGAAGGAAGTCATCTGAATATCCTGCAAACAAAAATTTGGACAGTATTTATATGAATCTGCGGAACAAACAACAGGTCAGTGGAAGAAGAAATTGAGGGAAAGTGGTTGGTTTGTCCAAAGTTTGGTTTCAGGAATTTATACATGACATACTTAACCTTAAATTACTCTTTACATAAAGTACAATATTTGTTTTGCATTAAGATGCTACGAATCATCAGAGTTAATGAACGTTGAGATAAAAAAGAACATTAACAACTTGTAAATGTCTGTTGGGACGAAAGTTAGTAAACAAACAACCAACAGATACAACAGTAAATTAAGGGGAAAGCACAATATTAAGCAAGCTCTATTAAACAGTAATAGTGTAATACAGTGGGATAACCAAACACAAAGCCTTGAAAATGTGTCCCCATCTATTTTTTGTTTTTCCATTCTGCTGCACTGCGGTGTAATTTTACTCAGTATAATTTGGGATTTTAGGTTGCTGACCTACACAAAATAGTCTGAACTAAGAATTTTCAAATTAAATCACAGAAATGTTGTGGCTCTTCCAATTAAAATTCTAACCAAAAGGCTATGCAGACATTTGCAGCTACTTCTAAGGCTTTAATGAGAATCTGAAGCTGCTGATTATCTTCTCAAACTACATTAGTTCAGTGAGGTCCTATTAGAGCTGCCACCCGTCCCGTAAAACACGGAATCGTCACATATTTGACTGTAAATGCAATACAGGACGCAATTGGTTCCATATTTTAATAAATGTCCAGTAGACACGTCTGCCTATCAGGCATATTTACAAATCAACAATACATGTAACAATCACACAGGAAACATTAAGGTCAGCTAAATTGTTGTGGCGGGACCCACGACCCCTGGAAGGCTACGGGCCGACGCTGCTGCCTCTGTTGCCTAGAAACCGACACTATGCAGCCGAGATGAGCTGCTCTCAACACGCGTATTGAACAATAAATAAAACGGAAATCAAATCTTCGAAACCATAAATAAAATGGATTATGAAATCTCTGTAAACAAAGTCGTCCTTAAAGGAATATTAATTTGTGTTAGTTATTTTGGGTTCGTTATGTGATTAATTGATTATATGCTTATTGCGACAGTTTTAATTTATCCTCCTGTGCTGGGATAGAGCAAAAAATAAAAGATAAATAAAGAAACGTCTGAGGTTTCTTCCACAGGAAAGGGAAGAGACGTGGGAAGTTACAAATTATTTTGGAGTTAAACAAGTAACAAGCTCCCATGGAGCAACAGTGAGATTTTTTTATAGAAAACAGAAAACCATATCTGCAAAACCCCAAACCAAGTAGAAAAACAACAGAAAACCAAAAACATGTGGGAGACTCTTCAACGACATGCAAAAAAGTATTTATAAACGGTTGGCTTTGTCATATTTACAGAGCTGTGCATGTTTGTGTGTGTATGCATGTGTGTCCTCAGCTCTTCCTCTGCAGGGTGTGACTGGCAGGTGTCCACCCACAGCTGCAGTTCATCAAAACCAATCATGAAGGGCGTAAAAAGGAACAGACATCCTCAGGCAGTTTGCTGTCTTGCATGGCAATCGGGTTCACCTTCTCTTGTATGTTTCTTCCCTGAATTCTGATGCTAATTCCTGTTGTTCTTCTTTTTACAATTTTTTTAGTCCGTGTTTATGTCCAGTTGCTATGTTGCACTTCTCTGCTTTCTCATTCCTTTTCTTTAGCTGCATTTCCACTACAAATGTGTGCAAAACTTTGTCAATATTCCACTAATGTTGAAAATTAGAAAATCCTGCAAGTGCTGTGTTCCCATTAAACAATAACAATTAAAATTGCACATGAATAAGCTTGTTCACATAAGTCATTAAACGGGATGCATTATGCAAAATGCACATTTTCCTACTTCTATTTGTGTTCTGACTGGTTTTAAAAACAACCCATGTGCTTGAAAAACCCTAAAAAAGTTCATATTTCTTGGTGTCGGGAAAATAAGCCATTTCAAAACCTCCAGAGTGTAACGTCACACAAATTAGCAGACACTGCCCATCACCTAGCAACATCAGTTAATCCCAACCCGTAACCTAGCAACCCCAGCAAAGCTCAACCTGTCACCTAGCAACCCCAGCAACCCTATCCTCAACCCTTCTGGATCTCTTTCACCGCAAACAATAAGTATCATTCTACTTCAGTACTGTAATGCATGAGG
>CAEGAF010135289.1:0-10690 GCA_903067075.1 Micropoecilia bifurca | reverse complement strand
AATCTTAAAGAAAACTTATGTCTTTGTTTAGCAGTTCAAATCTAGATATAACTTTTTGTCAGGTTAACAAAAAGCCTGACATCATATATATGTGTGTGTGTGTGAGAGAGAGAGAGAGAGAGAGAGAGAGAGAGAACTGAAAGTGTGATCTGACTTCTGAGGAACTCTGAGTGATTCATGCTGTTACACATGAAGCGATTCACTCCCTCTGCAGCTGTGCTGGCCACATGCACAATATGATTTCACAACATCTTCCCCGTCCTTGGAAATTCCTTTTTTTTTTTTTTTTTTCATCATACAGACCTCTCACCCTCTTTTCCTGCTGTCAAATTGCTGCTGCTGTTCTCCTAACGGAGAAGCAGGTGCATGACTTAGTCATTCTCCTGTTCCCCGAACGGCTCAGGATTTTCACTGAGGCAGAGAACCCAGTACAGACTTGTGTGTTTATCACACAGTTGGCTCCGCGGCGCTGCGGGTGATGGCATTGTTGATATCTCTCTGCGAACCGCTGGGCTGTGACGTGTCAGCAGCCAGCTGGGAGAAGAACAGAAATCTCTCTCAGCCTGACAAACTCAAGTGACTCAGCGTTTCTTGGTATCAGCCCCCCGATTCCTGCGAACAAAGAAGTTTGATTTTATGTTCATGGATATAAAATTTCTCTATCTAGAAATTTTTTTCTAGGTAGAATTTTTTTTTGTTAACATCTTTAGGATCCTACCCAGACTGGTGTGTGTGTGTAGGTATGTGTGTGCGCCGCATGTGTGCACAAAGCCACCCCCTCTGACCAACCATGGCCAATGCAGGACAAACAGCATATCCAGAGTTTATGTTTTCTGATTGCATGGAGCTCTATAAGCAAAATTAGCCTCAAGAACTTTTACCATGCTGGGGGAAAAATAAGTATTGAACACTTTGATATTCTTTGCAAAAAAAATTATTTCTAATATTTTTACTGACCAGAATTTGGCAGCAACCCAAGTAGTGTGGATTATGCAGAGAAATCAAAACCAATTGCTGAAAATATAACATAATTAATAATACAGGTAATAGAATCTGGAGACTTTAAGAAAAGGAAGCATAAATGCAGAACGTTAAGAAAACAACTGAAAATTGTTATTATTTCTTAAGTATTCCTGTTGCAATCTGCATGGCAACATCAGCCGGTTTAATATACCGTAAACTGACTGAATAGTGATAGAAGTTAACACTCACTGCACAAGACTCCACTGTTGAAGAAAAAGCGTGTTAAAGCTGAAGCAGAAGATCAGGACAGGTCAGTGAAATATAAGAAAAAGATTGTTAGATAAAAGCCAAAATCCACCCTGTGGGTGTTTTTGCACATAGCATATTTGGAGACAGATTGATTCTCCAAAAGCATCTGTACAAAAAAAAAGGAAAAAATACAGGCTGAAGCATTATGGTGTAGAATGTCGTACAACAAGAAGATACTGGCTTTGAATCCCAACCTGGGGTTTTTCTTTCTGTGCATGCCTGACTTCTTCCCACAGTCCAACCTTTAGGTTAAGTGGCCTCTAAACTGCCCTTAGGTATGGGTGTGTGTGTATGTGTGTGTGCATTGTTATTTGTCCTGTGGGTCTCTGTGTTGCCTGGTGATGGACCGGCATCTTGTCCAAGTTGTATCCTACCTCCCACCCCACGACCCCTAGAGGTAGAGACCAACTTCACAGCCTGCAAGATCAAACATCTAGAGAAGATAGCCGGATAAATGTGTTTTTACACAGATTTTACAAACTCCCTGTGGAGAAAACAACAAGAATGCCCCCTAAAGTTGGAATTATGACTGGGAAAGTCAGTGACCAATCCAAATTTAGTCTCCAACTTGGCTGCCAGTTATAGAAAAGTAAAGCTGCCAGCTTAAACCATTAATTAGCACTCATTCTTGCATTCACACTAACCCCGTTTAGTCCACTTTAATGAAACTAGTTCGCTTGGGGAAGTGTGAATTGGCAATCAAACCCTGATGCAGACTCTGATCTGCCTAAAAACCTGGGTCTTGATTCGGTTGAAGTAAACTCTGGTACGGTTTGAATTCATATGTGAATGCAAGCAGTTCGAATTCTGATCCAAAAACTGGAAGTGGATTTTGGGTGAATACAACCAAAAGAAACTCGCGAACCTAGTGCTAGTTGCATAAATGGCTCATAGTCTTCTACCAAAGACAAACAACAACTCCTACAACCGCTAAAATCCGACGCCTCTCCACTTTTCTTTGCTTTTATGAAGAAGGAAGTTGCGCTCAGGGATTTGTTGTGTCATTTCCTCTAGGGATTCTGTGTGCTGCGCCACCACAGGCTTTTCGAAGGGTTTGGATCATGTCAAACAATACAGTTTGAAAACAAACCACACCAGCTGAAAACGTAACAAAATCTTTCAATTTTGGTCCGCAATCAAACCAAGTCTATTGCACCATCAGTTTGAAAAAACCCTACTACTCTATACAACCTCTGTTTGTGTTATGCTGTGTTGCTGATTGTAGCTAGTACTGCAGCAAAGAACAACTTCATATTGTTTGTCTGATTTCCACAAGAAACCTTTCAGGTCTGACATCATTCCCAGATCGAGCTTCTTCTTCTTCTCAAACAAATCAAATGCTCTTGTGGGTCTTCTGCTGGCCTGGAGGCCCTAAGCAGCAGCTTAGTTCTTAAGCCTTAAACCGGCTCGTAACAATGAGTAGCTCAGATCAGCTGAGAAAAAAAAACCGCATTAGCACTTGGTGGCTATTATGATAACATATTCCTTTATCCGGGTGACATTATTGTCTGACAGGTAAGGTTTCGTTTACCTGAGACTTCTTCAGCAAAACACGACTTCTGTTTTAAAGAGACTCCACAGCAGTGAACTTAAGAATAGGGTATATATCTATCTATCTTTCTGTCTCTGTCTGTCTGTCTATCAATCAATCAAGTTTGTTTGTGTAGCACATTTCAGGAACAAGGCAGTTCAAAGTGCTTTGCGTCATGAACACACAAGAGTAAGAAGTCATGAAAACAATTGAGAAGCAGTGGCAAACATTACATTTTGTCGATTGCCTTCACTAAAATCAACCACACACATCAAATATGTTGGTCAAAGTTGCATTTATTGTGGTTCAAAAGCAACTGAACAAGGGGAGTTTCAGAATTGAAGGAACTGAGATTTTAATTTATTTTTCATTAAATTAATACGTGACGATACGAGACGATGTGAGATTCCTTATTATAAGAACAAGCTTGAATTTTTTCACGTCTGAAGTAAATCTGGCCAATCAAAGAGGTTTGATAGGTTTCCCTCCATGACGTTCCAATCAATGAATCTTTGATTTGCCTGGACTGTTTATGGACAATGAGCCCAGTTACAATCTGAAAAGATTCCAGTGCCCGCTGTAGGTATAATGTGATTGCAGTTATTTGCAAAACAAGCCTTGACACTGACTTTATTAAGCTGATCTGATAGCAGATCTGGACACATCCATATCTGCGCTTCCCCCACATAGGTAATACAGAACGTCTACTGTCTCAAATCTGCTTCGAATCACAGCTTAGCATGAGATTATACGAGTTTACAACTCATATAAGTTTGCGACACGTCGTAATAAATTGGGGTTTTAATGCATTGGAACCATTCTGGGGTTTGTTTGTCTGGACTGGTGAGGTATCGCACTATTTGACTGATAAGAATAAGGAGCATAAACCTGCAAAAACCTACACATACAGACTTGAAGAAAGAAGCAGAGAATGAAGGAAAGCTATCGCCAGAAGCCATGTAGAGCAGGCAGCAAACATGTGGAACAAGGCGCTCTGATCAGATAACAGCAAACTTTTTTGGCTCACGTACAAGTCACTGTGTCACGGAAAATTTACGCTGCACATCACCCTGAACACACCGCCTCCTCAGTAAAACATGGTGGTGGCAGAATCATGCTGTGAGTATAGCTTTTATGGGTTGATGTAGGTGTTTCCTGTAGGTGTCTGTTTCCTTTTGGGTCAAATCAAATTTGTGGAGAAAATTATGGATGTATTTTGGAGCCTAAAGGGCCTCATCAAAAGCTGCGGCGGGCCAGATCTGGCTCCCGGGCCTTGAGTTTGACACACATGTTATAAGGCATCAACTAGCCAAACTGTGGATATTTGTCCCATTTCTACATGCAACCAAGAAACCGAAAGTGCAACAAGGGATTTACTTAATATTACTCATCATTACAACATGATGAGACATGACACCAGCTGTGTATTAGTAACTACTGCCGACAGCAGGAAACAAACGTTTACTCCTTGCTGTAAATTTCCACCTTCGCTTACAAAAAAAATGCTAGTTTTTTTTTAAATGACTCATTTTTTTGTCAAAACTTTGCGTCCGTTTTATAAACCGTCAGACTTGTTTCTTTTAGTCACCAGTTGCACTGATTTTCTCCGATGCCCTCCCAATGTTCCAGCAGATCTTTCCCGCCTCTATAAATCTGTGATGAATTAACCATTTTGATTTAGCGATGTTTAGTATCTATAAAGGGCCATTTTCCCCAGTTCTTAATCTGCCTCTCCACCCGCCCTCCCACACACCAACGTCCCTTATCCACCCCCTCTGTTGGCGCCAAAGGAGCCGGTGGAGGAGAGGATGGAAAGAAGAATGGGCCGTCGAAAGGCCGGGGATGAGAGCTGAGTTGAGGAACAAGTGATGGAGCGAGAGAATGAGAAAATGAGAAGGAGAGGCAGCATTGAGTCCATTCTTTGCGGGGCCTTAAAGACATGTTTCCCTCAGATGTTGGCGCTTCTTCAGATGCTAATGGCTCACTCTTATTCCCAAGCTGCTCCTTAGCATAACAATGGCGTGGAAGTGAAAGAGCTAAACCTCTGCTTTCTTTAAGAAGCCAAAGCTGGAGGCCTTTTATTTCTTTTTTTTTTTCGTGCACTACTAACGCCCCGCTCCCCTCTCTTTGTGCTCCAGCTGAAAAGCCCGCGGAACGCAAAAAAGGCAAGGTGATCACAGAGTTTACTGAAAGTGAGACTGAAACAACACACTAAAAAAAAAAAAACTTTGGTGAAGTCATCTAGAGCCGAGAGAAATGACCAAATATAGAGCAGTGAACAGTCCCCTTTTCCCAGCAGTCGTTTTGAATATTATCAGACGTTTGCTTTCAAAGCTGTGTTGAATTATGTCTGTTGGGAAGACTCCAAGCCCGGTGTTGTGACTGCGCGTCCCGTGCTGACTCCAGGACGCCATCAGGCCCCGTCTGACGAGCGGCGGAGGGACGCAGCGTATCGTGGCCTTGCTGGGTTCGTGGCAGGATAGCGCTGGGCTCGATAGCCTCCGATAACAAACGCAGAACGTGTGTTTGGCTTTATCATTTGCCACTGATTAGGCATAGAGGACACACAGATAACAGCACGACGCTCTGGCTGCACAGAGACGTGATGACTTGGGCTTATCTGTGTTTGCGGAGACTCTCGTATCGTTTGGTATCGTGACTTTTTGTAAGAAGAAAAAGGGTTTTCCTATAAATCATAAAGGATAAACATTCAGATGTGGTTTCAGGGCTGGCTCACAGGTGAACCATGAAGAGCCTTACACACTTACTGTCACGATCCTGAAAACTTTGACATAATCATTTTAGGTTTCCACGTTGTCCTTTTGTTATATTTCCGTTGTCCTGACTTTTGGTCTTTGCTCTAAAGAAGTTGGTTTTAATGACTGACTGGCTCTTCAGGGATTCAAACCCGCTCCATTATTTTAGGTCTGTCAAATAACAACCACAACTACTAGTTGAATGAGCTTGTAACTGGTTTTATTACAGGATATCCCTCCATCTTCCCTGTAGCTGCTGAATGAAATCATCCCAGCAACAAAATGCTACCACCGCCATAACGCACCAATGGGACGGTGAGTTCAGGCTGATCTGTAGTAGGACTTTAACGCTTCCTCCAGTGATTCGAGTACCTCGATTATTAAAATTCCTTAACAAAAATTTACCTGCCTTGAAGCTTCGTTAAATTATGTTTTATTATTTAGCACACCGTGTTCCAGCCGGGTGATTATTTGTGTTGTGCAACGCTCTTACTTCCGCCTAAGCTAAGTGCTAGCAGCATAACGTCCAATTGTCAAGTTCGGTCTGATGATAATGACCGGGTTACTGGGGAACCGGTAATCATCCTTAAATTGACTGGCAGGAAGTCTGGAGTACAGCAGCCTTTCTCCTCTGGAGCGGCTGCCTGGTGGCGGTGAAGAGCATTATGGGAGTATTATACAGGTGAGCCGATAGACTGAACATGGCGGACGGCTGTTCTGTATTTGATGCTTAACCTTAGTGTAGCTTTACGAACGAACCGGAAAATAAATGTACCACCCTCCCGGTTTTAACACACGTGGCGATACATGACCGGTTAGACGTTTCTGTGTACGACGAATGAACCAAATCCAGTTGTTATGGACCATAACAGACTCGACAGAATGAGAGTTCACCTATTAAATCGACTGAAGACGAATACTTAAGCTAAAAACTGGAGTATAGACATTTGTTTTTAAGTGTTTTTGTGAACCTACCTTTTTATTATTAAATTGAATACAGTTTCAGAGTTTTGTATAATTTTTGTCCGGGTTAACTATTATTGTTACTGGTTAGTTTTCTAAACTACAGGAAAGTTATTGTTGGGGATGCTCAAATATGAAAATTTGAGTTGATATCCAATAATAACATTACTGTTATGGTATAATTTACCAACAATTTATTTTATCAAATTTTTTATTCAATTACTCAGAGTAATCAATAGAATACTTGAATACTAAAATAACCATTAAAGACAGACCTAATCTTTAGTGTTACTTTCTCACAAGTAGCGCTTTGCTTATAGGTCAACAAAAAAAGTAACATTTTGGTCTTATCGGGCTTCTTTCACATTTGCTGTGCCGCTCCATTATTTACGGCAAACTGCAATGTGACCTTTTTGTAGTTTTTAACTGCTTTTTATTAAAGGCTCCATGTTTGTAGAGCACTTGGCTCCTGTCCTGAGAACAGATCATGCCTGCGGCGGTTCGGCCATTTCCTTTACGTTTTCAGATGATGGTTTGAGCAGAGCTCAGTCAAAGGCTGGGACATTGTTTGATAACCTCACTCTTCTTTTAACATCTCTCTCTCTCTCCATGACCTTTCTGTTGCGTTCCTTGGTTTTCGTTGGGCTTTTTGTTCACTAATGTTTCTCTAATAATCCTCTGAGGCTTGACCTGCATTTTCTACTTAGATTAAATTACCCAGTTTGACTCTAATTTTTAAAATTAGTGGCTTCTGAAGGTAATTGGTTAAACCATTGACTATTTTCTCCCAGCTTTGCACAGGGTGCTTCTTTGTAGAGGTGTGCGATGCTGCACGTTTTGATTCCAGGTATATACAGGGCCCGTAACGTTGTACCGATACCAATACTGATACTGATACATTTTGAGTCCAACGTGTCATCAAACATATGACATTAAGGTGTTTTTGTGTTTTTACCTTTTCAATCATTTTGCTCAGATCTCCAACAGAATTTATATAAAGACTGTAGATGTCTAAAAAAAATAATAACACACTAACATGATTTGTGTGCATTTTTCCCAAATAAAGTACAAAAATTTACAATTTGAAGCAAAATCTTTATTTGAGGCAGAGTTGAGAAACGACAATACAGAAATAAAACAAATCTGAAACTAAAGGATTGATCTTATCGTCTCAACCTGGTACCGGTATCGGCTTGGTATCGATATTATCATCATTTTAGATCAATCCATTTATTTCTGCTTCTTTGACCTGGTCTTGCACATGAAATTCCGGTATATTACAGGGAAGTGTGTTGTTGTACCTTAAAAAAAGTATAAAAAAAAAATAAAATCATAGGACGTTAATAGCATTTCAAGAGAACGTATGTCACGTGTCAAACTCAAGACCATGTGGTCTCTACAGGGACACATACGTCAACGTGAATATATGTTTAGTATTATTTAGCTTCAAGTATGGAATACAGACATAGCTATGTATTAATATTTTAACGGTTTATTCAGGTTTTATCGATACATTTGTTCAAAATTGACCCTACATGAAATTTCAGGATCTTGACAAGGCCCAAAATTACAAATATTTGAATATGTCACATCACCTTGGTACACAGAGAACTCAGGTTGTTATTTTTTGGGGGGGCGGGATTGTAAGGCAGAGAAGAAAGCCTCCTACTACTGAATAAAATGTTGGACTTTTAAATTCTGCAGCACGCGTCGATTAGCTGTTCCTCCAATTAGCCCCACCTCTAACGCCTCCAATGTTCTCCATCTTTCGCTGGCCTCCTCTCATGTAGATGAGCAGTTGGTCCAGGTGCAGCGCAGAGAGGAAGTTAGCACCTCCTCAGCACAGTGACACACTCTATTTACATGCAAAACACTGGGCTAAGTCTGGGAAATGTGTGAACACAGGTGTGTGTGCGTGTGTGTGTGTGTGTGTGTGTGTGTGGGAGCAGGACGCTGGTGGAGATGTTGTTGCTGGAGCCACTAATCTGTTTGTCCTGACGTACTCGGCGTTAGCTGTGATGCTGCTGAATGGCTGCATTGTGTAATTAGACGCTTTGTGGGAACACATTTTGGTTTTCTGTTGCAAAAGAAGAGGCTGGAAATTCAACTCTCGCAAACAAACGCAAAGCCTGCATTTTACTTGTGCTGAGGCAAACTTTTTTTTTCCTCTGTGTGTGTGTGTGTGTGTGCTCTCTTATTTGTGTATATGTGTAGGCTGAGAGGAAGTCGGCGGTGGCACCCAGTGTCATTTGAAGCGGAGAGCCTGGCGCCACGGCATCAGGAACATCACTCTCCTGGTGCCAGGCTCGTTTTTATAAGCGCTCAGTAAATGACACACAGCTGGCGGCGCAGAGACAGCTGTCACTGCCGTCACTACGCCCTAATCTGCCTCTGCCTTTTTTCCTCCTCTTTTCCTCCTCTCTCACACTCTGGCGTTCAGCTGGGCTGCCTCCCATCCTCCTCCCCTCTTTCCCTCCCCTCGGGGTCCAGACTTCGTGGAGCCGAAACTGCAAAAAAAAAGAAAAAGAAAGAAAAAACAGAAAAAAATGCACTTCCTGGAGCTGGTGCTCACTTCCTTTCCTTTTTTGTTGGACTTCCTGCGCTGCCTCTGTGATCAAGCCAGCCAGAGTTGACTCTCTGGGAGAGACTTCCTGATGCACAGACAGCTGGGGAGATAATTCTCGACTTTCTGCTTTTGTCAGGATTTTTTCTTTTTTTTGCCTCATTTTCTGCGTCCCCAGAGGTCTCCCCTCCACCTCTGTAATGTTTTTCCATTTTCTCTGCTGTTGTGAAGCAAGTTTGTTTTGATGTGATGCAAAGCAAACCTGAGAAACGGAGCCCGTGTTCGGCTACGTGGCTTCACGTTTTTGCATTTTCTGTCCAGTCGCAGCTACAAACAATAAAGTATTTTGTTTTACTGGCATTTTTCAGTGACACACCAACGCAAATGTAGCTTCTTGTACAGATATTTTCGGAACATCTCTGATATTTAATAATGTTCAACACTCTACCAATCAAACCGGCAGCGTCAGAGTACAGAGCAGCAGAGTCACATAAGAGTCTATACAATAAAAGTTGCCATTTCAAATCCACAAATTTATAAACAAGCCTGAAAAAAATGAGAATCACTCAGAGAACCAGAACCAAACATGGAGAAGCAGCTTTCAGTTTCTATGCACTACAAATCTGGAGCAAACTTCCAGAAAACTGCAAAACAGCCGAAACACCGAGTACCTTTCAATCAAAGCTTAAAAAAACTTTTTAAGAGTTGCTTTTGAACCATAGCATACGGAAAAACGACCAACATATTTGATGTGTATTGATGATTTCAATGATGCCACTTGACAAAATGCTATGTCTGTTATTGTTTTAACAAATATTTTATATACTGACTGTTTATGATGGGGTTTTTTTAAGTTTTCACGATGGATTTGTTAAAAGAACTTGTTGAGCAAAATTGCAAAAATGCCCAGCATTGGTAATATAATCCATAAATACTTCAATGAAAAACATTGTAAAACAAACAATATAAAAAAATTCAGAAGGGCACCTTTTTTTGTTCAGAGGAAAAAAGGATGAATGATTTAAGGTCCAAACCTAAATTCAATTGATTTTTGATTAAATTTAGGCCTGCGCCTTGGATTTGGTGTCTCAGAGTTCAGACCTGTGGAAGACAACCCAATGAAATAAGGGGTTTCATTTATCATACAGCTTTATTACACCACAGTCCATACCTGCTGGTTAGGATAAAAATAAACTGGAATATTGCACAAGGGCGTATCATCTGTAAGGACTGTTGTTCACCTTGCCCTCCCCTCTGGTTGACAGTGGTGGAATGCAGTGGGTGTGTGGACCCGGGCGATACCAGCAGCCTGGTACTAAACGGAATAGACAGGATTATGAGCTGATACAGGAATGGAGGATGAGCAGAAGGACTGATAGCAGGGGAGAGATTATGGCGGTAGATGCCTCTCTGTCTGAACTTGCTACATAGCACCTGCCAGTAATGCTATCAGCACTTGTAATGCAACATCGCTAACTTGTAGCCAGAAAGAGAACAAAAGTGCCAGTGCGTGCCACTTAGAAACATCATGTTTGGTACGACTCGTCCCAGTGAGGCACGAGGCCCCGGGAGGGACATCAGGACCAGCCAATAGGAACAGGTGTG